>JBAWJY010000088.1:0-108402 GCA_037356115.1 Neofusicoccum sp. Z2
TGTTATCGGCGGGGGGAGGGAGAGGCTTTCCGTCAGGGCCGAGCTTAGGAGCATCGCGAGGAGCCTTGTCGGCGGGGGCAGGAGGAAGAGGCTTTCCGTCAGGGCCGAGCTTAGGAGCGTCACGAGGCTGGTTGGCCGGGGGAGGCAGAGGCTTTCCGTCAGGGCCGAGCTTGGGAGCATCGCGGGGAGCCTTGTCGGCGGGGGCAGGAGGAAGAGCGGGCGCGGGGGGCGGGGGGGGCGCGGCGGGAGGTGTGTTATCGGCGGGGGGAGGAAGAGGCTTTCCGTCAGGGCCGAGCTTGGGAGCATCGCGGGGAGCCTTGTTATCGGCGGGGGGAGGGAGAGGCTTTCCGTCAGGGCCGAGCTTAGGAGCGTCACGGGGAGCCTTCTCAGGCGGGGGAAGAGGCTTTCCATCAGGGCCAAGCTTCGGGGCGTCGCGAGCAACGTGAGCGTTCACGTCGACAAGGCTCTTAGGCGGGAGGGGCTTTCCGTCAGGACCCAGCTTCGGGGCGTCGCGAGGCTGGTTGGCCGGGGGAGGAGGAAGAGGCTTGCCGTCCGGGCCGAGCTTCGGAGCATCACGGGCGACGTGGGCGTTCACGTCGACAAGGCTCTTCGGCGGGAGGGGCTTGCCATCGGGGCCGAGCTTCGGGGCGTCGCGAGGCTGGTTGGCTGGAGGAGGAAGAGGCTTTCCGTCAGGGCCGAGCTTCGGGGCGTCGCGAGCAACGTGGGCGTTCACGTCGACCAGGTTGTGGGGCGGGAGCGGCTTGCCGTCCTTGCCGACCGGGACCTTGTTGACGACGGCGCGAGGCGCCTTGGGGTCCCTCGGGGGCTGCTGCTCGGGCAGGTCGGCCGGGCGGATGTCGTCAGGGACGTCGGCGGCGCGGACGGCGTGCTGCCTGGCGTTGGCGGCGGCGGCGACGGAGGGAACGTTGTCGCCCGGGTGGATGGGGGCGACGCCGTTGTTGCCCGGGGCGATGGGGGCGCTGTAGCTGATGGCGCCGAGGGCCAGGAGGGCCATGATGGTCTGGATGGAACGCATTTTGAACGAGGGGTGGTGAGAAGATTGAAGCGGCGGAAGAGCGAGCGCGGTGAAAAGTGGATTAGAGTTAAAGGTGAGTAGTGATTGTCGTGGGTGGGTGAGGACCTGTGGTGGTGATGTTCCAAAGGCGGGCTTTGCGGTTCCTTAAGAATGATTGTCGAGATCAACTCCCTGCCATGTTCTGGAGGTGGCACGTAAGACGATGCACTGTCGATGGCTACGTGGTTGTGGGTTTGCGTGTAGGGGGCGAAGCGGACCACGCAGTTGGAAGTGATGTTCATGATTGGCAGCATCATGACCACCATCGCAGAGGACACCGATGGCACAGAGCACGCAAGCACGGGGGACTACTGCACCTCTCGAGGGCACATGCTGGGAGGTTGGGCCTGCCTGGGCCCATTGTGCGTGATGGACTGAGTGAGCCACTGCAGGATGGCGTGGAAAGCTATGAGCTCATCTCGACTTGGACTTGTCTCACTCCACCTGACGGTGATCAGCATGCAAGCGTACGACGCCTACAACTAAAATTTCTGGGAACTCGGGAGGCCGGAAGGCGCCTTATTGCGAATGAGGGCTCGTAGAGGGGGCAATGACGACCTCAAGATGTATTTCCAAGAAGCCTGTAGTGTCGCAAGGCCTGGAGAGGAGTAATTGCTCTCCTCTTGGCCAGCGGTAGCCTGAACGTACATCAATTACCAGAGCCGGTAAGAATCCAGATCAGAGGCTTGCGCGTAACCTCTATTGTCAGAGCTTATGGTGGCCAAGCTTTTGACAAATGAGGCGGATATGGCGGGTTCCTGCAGCGACAATAGAGCGGCCTGTGAGAAGGCAACCTGGAGCGGAGCGGACGACGCAGCCTGGAACAGCCATTCGTTGGCAGCACTGCATGGGGGTAGAGCCGCGTAAGCACTGCGCCGAGTTCCCGCCGCGCGATGGCCAACGCTCCGAAGTCATTTTAATCAGCATAGGGCTGCGGGGAAGGCGCCATCGGAACGGACGCATTCGTCATCAGCAAACGGGCGAATTTGGTCAAGGAGGGAAAAGGGAGGTGAGACAAACGCGTGGGTGGAGAGCCGTTGAGTGCTGTTGGCGTGGCCGGTGGGCGCAGTGCAGTGCAGGGGGGCGCGCAGGAGCCACCCGGGGAAGACATGCGGGAGCAGAGACCATGTCAGGAAACTAACCTACCTCGACGCGCCAACTTTTTGACATGCGGTGAGCGCTTGTACAGACACCGCTTGGGAGAAGACAGCCATCAGTGAAGTAATCGCTTTATTGGATATCCAGTGTGCACTTTCATAGGATTCGCCGGCCGTAGTGCTCGCATCTGCCCCGGAAACGACTGTTGCAAAGGACGACGTCGTGATTTCGAGGCAACAACCATTGCAGCTCAAAGCAAGCCAGACAGATTTTGGTTCCCCGCTGTTTTCCCCCTTGCCAACGTCCCTCGCAGTGGTCCCGGGCTACACAATGGTGTTCCGGTTGCTAATTCGATGGGGCCGATCTCCACGCGGAGCTGATTGCATAGCGCCCAACGCGGGGATGCACCGGGAATGCATACTTTCAGCCGATCCAGGACGGTACACGCGGCCTGCTATTCCCGCAGACTCCTCTTCGGGCATGTCGTGGCAGAGGCTTCCCTTGGCCAACGACCGAAGGCCGACAGGGATGTAGTTGCAATCCATTGCTGTGAAAAGCACCAAGCATCGAGGTGAGACATTTTTATTGGCCGCAAACCATCTTCACTAGCCAGGTCCACCGGGTCCCGCATACTGTCCGAAACCGGCGTCGAACTGGAGGGGGTCGAAATTCCAGAACCCCTATTGACCGGTCAGTAAACGCTGCAAAGCCGTGTCCAAGGCAGAATACTCACCCAATCCATGTCCATGGCCATGTCTTGCAACCACGCATTCGTGTTTGCTTCACCCAACCCAAGATTTGCCCTCTCTGCGTCCCCCATTCCCGGCATTCCCGACTGGTACCTCGCTTCGATATTCCCGTTCAGATCCGACCCGGGCATCGTCACCGCGGCAGGCGAGAAGAGGGCGTAGTCTTGCTGAGATACGGTCGACGCAGCCATCGGGGGCGGTGGCATTTGGGCCGGCGTTGGAGAGAGCACTTGTGCCTGAGACTGAAGCTGAGGTGGTGATTCAGTCGAAGCGCGCGGGGCAGTGTGGCTCGCCGCTGGGCTTGGGCTTTTGGCGAAGTACATCATACTGAGCTCGTCCTCACCAAACCGCTCCTTGGAGATACCGCTCATGGGTTCAGGCCTGGCATGCTCGTGGTTCGGATCAAGTCGATCGATCATGCGTTTGATCACCGCCCACGTGTTGGAGTCAGGGCGGCCCTTGAGCTCATGGACGGTGTGAAGAGCACGCAGTGCGCGAGTGCGGATGATTGGATCTCTGGAACCAGTGAACTCGGGGTCTCGAAGTTCGGCGAGAATATGCATGATGGCTTGGAAGGCGGCGTGTCCTCCAATGTGCCACTGGAACTGCTCGGCCTCCTTGTCGTGCGAGACCCGATTCAAAGATTCGATCAGAGAGACCGAGCGCGTAAGAATCCTAGAGCGCATTGTATCAGCGATCGAACCTCCATACTGACATTGTTCTTAGGGGCCGGGGGTGACCTGTGCGCAGCGACGGCAAGGCAACACAGTGCTCAAGGGAACTAGAAGGAGACCTACATTGTCCGGACGTCATCGTTAATGACGACCTTCCTGAGGTCCTTGGGCACGCCGCTCCAGAAAATAAGCCAGCACCTCCATTCCAGGTTCGCGCTCAAGCCGATGGTCATTCTTTCGATCAGAATATCGAGACGGCAATAACGGAGAATACAGCGCTCGTTCCTGGCGTGAACTTCGTCGACCATCTGTTTCGTTTCCTCAAAGAGAGCTTGGAGCTCCGGAACAATGTTGAGCTTGCTATTGCCCAGTCGTGAGTCCTTGCATTTCCGGTCAAGTCGATAGGCATTCTGGGCGATCTTTCGGAAACACTGGATCATGCTGAGACGGCAGAGTTGAAGAGCCATATCCGTGACGCCCTCCTCTTCCTGGTACGGGTTCGTGGGAGGCGGTCGACCTTCGACAAGGTCCGAGTCGTTCATATTCCTAGGAAGAAGGGTGGTGAAGTCGTCGTCAGAGATGGTCGGCTCCATGCCTTTACCTTCAGACGCTCGCCAATCCAGGTGACAAATTTGGTGCCATATCCGACGTCGTATTTCGACTTGAACTTCATCCATAGACGAGGTGAAGAAGCTTGGTTCTCTGTGAAGACCCTGCAGCATTGCTATCCTGATGGCGACACCGGTAAGCGGCCATACCTGGCCCATGTCATCTTCGCGGGCTTGAACGGTCTGCAAAGGTTAGCTTCTCGCGATAACGTGCGTGGGCCAAGTGTGCATACAAGGTACAAGATAAAAGCCTGGAGCACTTCAATGCTTGAGGTTGTGAGGAAATCGGCCTGCTGGAGGGAAAACTCGAGGCCTTGCTGGTACTTCCTCAGCAGCGACAGCTTATCTTTCTTGAAGCGGGCGATGACGGCCTCGTGCTTCAAGCTGTTGAGCGCCGAGTAAAAGATAGCATATGCCAAGGGCTCGAAGTTCTGGAGTTGCTCATCGTTCCAGTGATCGTCAAAACTGCGGATCTGTTAGCGAGCTGCACATGATTGGCTGAAGCCGTGGAGAGCCGCACTTTTCACTGCTACGGCCGGAAGCCGACGAGGGAGTGAGATTTTGCCACCGGCGGATGAAAGCCGCAAAGCGCCTGGCCAGCGAGGGCTTGTGCACGAGACGGCTGACGGGATCGACGTTCTGAACGAAGATGGCGAAGAGCTCAAAGCACTCTTCCTGCGTGTCCGGCATGAAGACGGAGGTATCTCCGGCGGCCTGGCCGCTGCTAAATAGCAGAGACTGCGAAGTGCGGATTCCTCCCCAAGCGGTGGGGTCGTGGGGCTGGCCGGGCTTGCCTTCAGTGCTCAGGATGGCCTTGATGTCTTGGAGCTGGGAAAGAGTCAGCGGAATTTGGAGGGGGGAGTCAGCGAAAGCGCACCTCCTCGGTCAGCAAAGCCCAGTGCAGGGACGAGACGAAGTGAGATTGGCCGTTCTCGACCAGCAAGGTGCCGTCATAGGCATCGGCGGCCTGGATTTCGCCCGAGGCGCTGCTGTTTGGCGAAGCAGAGCTGGTGACCCGTTCCTTGGAGTCCGAGGCATCGCTCTGGGCGGTGTCGCGGCGGGCACCGTGGTGCGAGGGCGGGCGCGGCTGGTGCTTCTGGGTGTCGACGACGAGCTTGGGCGGCTGGTTGTGGACGGCCAGCTCGAGCAGCGACTCCAGGCGCTCGAGGCGGGCGTTGATCTCGGCATGGCTGGACTGGCCCTTGGGCGCGGCGGGCGGGTGCTTGTGGACGCGACTGGCCTGGGCGGTTGCTGACGGGGGCGATCGGCCCTCGTGGTGGTGCTGGGTGGGGATGTTGGCGTAGTAGCAGACATGGTTGCCGCGCGAGCATGCAGAGCACACGGGATACTTGTGGTCGCATTTGACCTTGCGACGGCGGCACGTGAGACAGGAGGTGATGATTCGCTGGCGCGTGCCACCTTGGGAGGCGGACGAGGGCGCCGGGTTGGCGAAGGCGTCCATGCCGGCAGTGAGAGCTAGAGCGAGGACGGCAGGGAGGAGCGCGAGCGCAAAGTCAAAGGTCGGCCGAAGTGGAGACGGGGACTTGGGGACGGCGGAGAGGGAGCGGCTGCTTTTGCGTCGTTCGCGGCGTCAGGCGTCAGAGGCGGGCTGAGGGCGCAGCGGGCGCGGTTCCTGCAGTGGCCCCCGCAGCTCGAATGCCCTGCGCCGTTCCACAGGCGGCGCGCGCGACCGCCAGATGCTGGGTGAGAGGCTGTCTCGGGCTCGCGGTGGCAGCGTCGGTGCGCAGGGCTGCGGCGACGCCCTCGTTTTGATGATGACGCGCGGGGACGCCGGGACGAGCGGCGCCTGGTCGCGCCGACCCCGATCGCTGCTCTCCGCCGCCGCCCGACGCGCCCGCGTTACTCATCACCGGCCACGACTTCGCGCGCTGACGTGCGCCCGTGGCCCGTCGCACGCCCGATCCTTCCCCTCCCTCACCGCGCGACGCCGCCCAAGTCGCTGCCTGGCTTCTATATTCGCCTGTGCGACGCCGCGCCGCCGCTGCCTGGAGCGCGCCGCCCGAACTGGCGTCGTCCGCCGGCGTCGCGCCCGCAGCCTCGCCCCAGCGCCCGCCGCACGCAGCCTCGCCGCGCGCCTGCTCCCTCCTCGCCGGCCCCGCTCCAGCCTCCGGATGCTCGTTCGCCAAGCGACGCCCTTGGCCCGGACGGCCTCCGACCCTCCGTCTGCTCCTCCGGCTTGGCCGCCGCGCCCCAGCCGGCAATCCTTCTCGCCCGCGCGCTGGCCCCTCCCCTGCTCTCGTCGCTGTGCCACCGCCGCAATTGACTTATTTAGGAGCTGTGTACGTGCCCGGCGCAATGGACGACCCAGCATTCTCGAACCTACCCTTGCGCCAGAGCCCCATAGCCGCATGATCGCCCGGTGATCGCCCGCATCCCGCCCTCGAACACGACCACCGCGCAGACCCATCTTTGGACGGTACACTACTGAGCTCGAGACATTTTGAGTAGGTTGAGCAGCCACGGCATGGGCCTCACCCGCCGTCCCGCGCCGCCGGAGGATTCCGACGAGGCATAGTCCAAGAGCTCGGCTTTCGCGGTGTTGGGAGCGCCCTGCGCAGTCCCGTTCTGCTCGCAGACAATTCCCCGTCCGTGGTTTGGAGGCGCTCATCTGCGTCTTTGGCTCCATGCTCCGCTGCTCGTACCCGTCCCAGTACTGTGCAAGCACTCGGCAGCTCCGCGGCACCTGGCAGCAGGCCACGGCAACGCGGTAATTGGCCGGAAGGACGGACCGTTGATGGCAAACAACAGGGCGCGCTAATCAGAATACACGAGATCCATTTCCTTGTCTGCGTGCACGGTGGCCGCTGCTGAGAGCTATAGCTTGTTTTGCTATGGCTTAGCTCCCGCCGCTATTTGCAGCTGTTCGGACCGCCCCACCTTCGCCGCACCCGTGTGCCTTGGGAATGCTCGCGTTGTCCCCAGCACGCGCCCACGCAGACGTGTCGCCCTGGAGTGAAAACGGTCAACAAATTCAATAGTCTGTCCGCTAGCACCAAGCAAAAAGCCTGAAAACCGGGGCTGACCGTTTGATTTCCTCCTTACGTCAATGTTGAGTCACAAATAGCATTCCTCATTTCTTTGTCCGCATTCTTTATCAAGTCTTCGTCGCCGCTTCTCCGCCGCCATCCACCATTTCGTGCGCTTTGTACTCCTAAAATTGATTGACCTTTGTTACCTTGACCATGCGTTGCTGTAAACCCGCTCGCAGTCCGCTGTTGGACCGCTTCAGAAACATAGCCATGTCCAAAGAGAAAGCCCGCCATGCTATTTGGCTCCAGGTGTACTACAAGCGCCTCGAAGTCCAGCATGTCCCACTCGCTGAGCTTCCCGAGGGCCTCACTGCTACTTGCAAGCTCTGTGCCGGCAAGTATACAGACATCACCCCTTCAGAGCTCCGTCTCGAAGAAGCCCATCGCGACGCACTCCGAGCAGACGATGATGATCCCGGCCGCCCAACCCCAGTCCCGATCCGCATCCCCAGCTGCGACCACCACGTGCATCTTGGATGTGCGTTGGAGCACTTTCTTCGCTTGATGGAGGAAGACATAAACGAGAAGAGAGACACAGCAATGACTTGTCCTATCTGCAGCATCCCTGTCGAGAGGAATTCCCGCTGGTGGAAAGCTGTTCTAAAGTCCGGAATACTGGTAGTTCGGGGGTAGGTGTCTGTTCTTTTCCTTTTGTTGGTTTCGCGCAGTCTTATCTATGCACATGCAAGTTCCTTTTTCAATCAGTCCCACGCTCTGCCGCTTTTCATTCGTGCTCTTCGCGTGGCCCGCCATGCAGGTGTATTTTTGTTTGCTGCATGTCAGCTCAGCGCTAACCCTGCCCATTGCTAGCTTCGTTTAAGACACGAGGCCCGACGCGCTTGTCAGCCTTCTAAGCCAAGTTCCTTCTACCCCATGCCATAAAGCCTCCCTTTGCCTTATCCTCCCAGGTGTACCCAGCCGCCGTTCAACAGAGCTTGCATGCCGGCGAGACGCCTTAGCATGGCGCCCTGAAGTAAGTTGCCTTTCTCAGCTTTGACCGTCGCAAAAAGGAAAGGCCGAGGTCTACGATGCTAATGGGCGCCTAAAGTAGTCATGGTATTCAGGCGCGATGATCGTCACAGAGCCGCACCGCTGCCGTATGTCTTCGAACCCTCTCAAGCCTGGGAGGGAAACGACGGACAATGGTCGACCTTCACTATACGCGTTGGAACCCCGCTCAAGCAATTCAATGTTTTGCCCTCAACTACCGGCCATGAAGTCTGGCTGCCGACCGTGGACAACTGCACCGGAAACGACCCGCCGGTCTGCCAAACCCTTCGCGGAAGCTTATTTCAACCGAAGAACTCTTCGACTTGGGACCAGATCGGCTCGTTCGACGTTGATACCATAGACAACCTTCGATACAGAGGAAACATTGGCCTCTATGGATATGACACGGTTGCTCTTGCGAAGGAGGGCTCGGGCTCGAATAATTGGAGCATGGAACATCAAGTCGTTGCTACCGGACCCATCAGAACCTTCCTCTACCTCGGTGAAATTGGTCTTAGCCAAGATCCCGACAACTTCCCATCGGGCGAAACAGCACCATCATTCCTCGCATCCATGAAAAATCAGAATCGGATTCCCAGTCTCTCTTTCGGATACACTGCGGGCGCACGGTACAGTAAGGGGATGAACATGGCGGTTTTGCTTCCGGGTCGCTTACAAGAGAACAGGGCATAATGGCATTTTTGGCAGTCTTGTCCTTGGAGGATACGATGGGTCTTTAACCAACCTGGCCAACTCTACGAGCATCTCATTGCCACTGAGTGATGACCCGACACGCCAGATCGTGGTAGCTACGCAGTCCATTACCATCAATGGTTCACTCAATGGCCCGCAAACCCTCCTGATCGATGGAATATTCACGAACGTCGACTCTACCTTGCCGTATTTCTGGCTACCCACAGAAGTTTGCGACAATTTTGAAGAGTCCCTTGGCCTTACTTACGACAACTCCACTGATCTCTACATATGGAATGACACTGCGTGGGACAGGATCATGGCTATAAATCCAACTTTGACCTTCCGCATAGGACAGAATATTTTCGGTGGCGGATCCACCAGCACTTTCACCATCGATATCCCGGTCGCGGCTCTCGAGTTGCAAGCATCTTGGCCGACGTACGAGAACGACACAAGATACTTCCCACTAAAACGCGCAACAAATTACACCACGTATACACTCGGTAGAGCATTTCTGCAGGAAACATACTTGACCGTTGATTATGAGAGACGCAATTTCACCTTCAGCCCTTCATACTTCGCCGATCCTATGCCGGAATCGCAAATCGTGTCTATACCACCGGTCTCTTCCAGCAACAATGGGAACTCTGGATCAAATATCTCCGGCGGGGCTGTTGCCGGCATTGTTATCGGTGCTTTATTGCTGTGTACACTCTTTGCTACGTACTTTTGGTGGAGGAGAAAACGTGCCAGAGAATTGAACGCAGACCGAAAAACCAACCCCCAAAGATCATCGTCAATGAATAGAGAGATCCTGTCGAACGAGCGCTTTGAGCTTTCTGCCGCACCAAAGTCTCACGAAACGGATGCGGAGTTTACACAAAAGTACGAAGTCGAAACGTGCGAGCCTGCTCAGGAATTACCAACGCAAGAAAAGGTGCATGAGCTTCCCGGGTGTGGACTGCAGAGCACGTCTGAATCGCACAAATCTTGAGTTGGAGAGGCCTTAGAGACTTTGAATTTATTCTTCCTCTTTCAAATTTTCCCCCATAAAGAAACAAAGTTTCGGACTTGGTAAATAGGCAGTAAAGTATGGTAATAGGCCGGACTGATTGTCTGGTGACTTCCAGCTGTTACGCACAGCGTTCACTCTTTTTGCGTCCGAGCGACAAAGTGTCTTTTGAGATTCTCACGCTCCATAGTTCTTCCTGAATCTTTGTCACTCATAACTCATTGTTTCGTCCACCAAACCCTGTTCTGCACAGCAAAAGACATATACAATCTTCACCTTCTCGGGCCACATATTAGACCTCACTCTCAACTTTTCATTTTCATTGTCCACATTAAGTCCATGCTTTATCTTTCGACAATTTCAGTTCTGCATAGGCCAAAAGGCCTATATGAGGCTCCTACGGTATGACCAACCTTCTCTGCCCCTCGACCCACACAGTTCAACCCAATGGCTTCCATTACCAGGTCTTTCCCGCGTGAGCCAGTAGTCTCCACTCCCGAGGGGGCGTATTGCGGACAGTGCCTCTGGGACCTCCCTCGCGAGGAACCCGAAAGCCATGAGGACATCGCAATCCAGCTACCCTGCGGTTGCATTTTCCACTTCGGATGCCTGGCGTTCTGGTTGCAGCAGCAGGTCAACACGCCTGTCTTGGGTGTTGATTTGCTCGTCATCTGCTGGAACTGTTCCGCGGTTCTGGACTTTGGGTACCTTGAGCCCCAGCATCCGGGGGACAAGCTTCGCATTGATTGCGTCTGGGATCCTCGCAAGGAGTGCATGGTGGTATTCCTTTCTTATGTCACATCCGAGACACTTCCGGTGTTCATTAGCCCTCGGGATGTTCATAGGTTCAATGATTGAGGGGTGAAGGGCGGTTAAGTTGTACTGGGCTCTGTTTTTGAGTCGATCTTATGAAGCATGGTTTCAAATGATTTTGTAGCAGTTAAAGGCTTGTAAACTACATCTTCACATTCAATCCAGTATTCGTCAATCAATCATCTAACAAACTTTTGATCCAAACTCCGCATTTGAATGAGATCAGTGAAGATGAGGCTCTCTGCTTTGAAGGGTCGCCATCCGCGCCGTTTATGGACAGAATCGCTACCAGACCTGTGTTTTCGCTGCCAAAAACTAGGAATACCTTGCTTTCAGCCTAACCAGGACTTCATTGTTCGATGACAATGAGGAAGCTCCCGCGATGTCTCAGTATCGAACAAGGCATTGTTTCTATATGATGCAACAACACAAGCACACCATCACCGCAATATACCCTGAACAGTAGCTCTTCGAAAGACACAAACATCTCAACAGCTTGTTGTGTACTATTGCGAGAGCGTACCCGCCCTCGACCCTCACAGGAGCGTCATTCGCCTGCCTCTGCGTTCTCACCTCCAAAACTGCCATGGTTCAAGAACATCATCCTCCACGATGCTCGCGCAATCAAGGCATTTCTTCGGACGGTTAGACAGCGTCTCTTTACCTGAAAGCTTGACATGCAGTAGCACGATGGTTGCATGGGTCCAGCTATTGCAGTGGCGAATGGCAAATCCTGGCGTCGAGCGGGGGTGGGCCTGATGATAAGCCGGTTGATGAAGCCAGAGACGTTTCTGTCACTGGGCTGCATGCCGGAGGGCATGGACGAGATACCGGAGTAGATTTTCCGGCGGAGAAACTGTCCATAATGGAGGGGAAAAAAGCGCAGGACTTCGGAGTTGAGGAGTTGATTGGTTGTCGTTTCGATAGAATACTCTTGGCTTTGACGTTCCCACGCTACATGCTTGCCATGAAGTAACTGCAGCCGCCATGTGTAAATGTCTCTAACCCGGAACTCCTTCGTAAGGTGGGATGTAAAACATGCGAGCATCAGGTAAGGCGTGCCAGCTAGCCCGGCCGTTTCTATTGAAAAAAGTACCTGACGGCGTAAAGCTTCCCTTTGTAGAAGAAACCCTTGGCACTGCGTATCACCCAGCCTTACCACCTTCCATATTTGGAAACACCTCCGCAATTAGATCAGCCTAAAGCACGGAATGACTAGCCCACACGATCGCGAAAAGCTTGGCAACGGGGCGGGGGCTATCAGCAATATAGCATGATGCGATTTGGTTTTGTGATTACTGCAGCCACCATGAAGTGGCACACGACTCCGCTCTCCACGCCGTGCTGAGACAGCCAAAGAAGCGCCTACGAAGGATCATGCAAGGATCCAGCTTCCAGATCCAGATCCAGCTATTACGTTTAACCCTATAGGCATGCCATCCGCAAGTGTTGCCCGCGGATCAGCCGACCAAAGGGCATGCGAATGCAAGCATCAGGTGCATCGTATTCGGAGCCGGGCCTGCGCCAAACGACCCACGGAGGAAAAGCAAACCAAGCTTGTTATAGAAGCTCTGAGGAAACAGTGGTTCAGACACATGCCGAGCGCCGCTCCGGAAAGCGAAGCTAGTCAAGAGGTCTCGGCAGTGGCTTCTTCGGAAGGCTTCTACTGATAAGCTCTCTCGGCAACGGCCTGCCACGGCGGCTACGTGCATGGATATGCACGTCTAGAACTCCACCCTCGCTACCTGTTCCTCGCCGGAGGTCATGCGTTGTTGTCCTCACCTGCTGGAAGCGGCATCAACGCAATGTATCGCGCCTTATCGCGCGATATTAACGATACTCCACCCCTACCGACGTCGAGTTGAGATGCAAGTATAAAAAGCAGCAGGAATCCACAGCAAAATGGCCACCACCAAGCTCGAAGACCCGGTCTCAAAGCCTCCAGTCCTCAACTCGCTCTCGGTCCAACCGCTCCAGCCAAGATGAAGCTCACCGCCGTCATCAGCAGCGCTTTCCTCGCCGCCACCGCGCTGGCTGCTCCCCGCGGCCAGCCCATGGGCCACGGCCTGGCCGAGCGCATCACCGCCCGCGCCACCCGCACCCACCAGTCCAAGCCCATGATCCCCTTGACCGGCGCAGACGTCGAAGGCCCTCTGGCCGGCAACACCACCCACGTCCAGTACTCCTCCAACTGGGCCGGCGCCGTCTACGAATCCCCGCCCTCCGGCACCTTCACCGCCGTCTCGGCCACCATCACCGTCCCCGTCCCCTCGGCCACCGCCGCCGGCACTTACTCCGCCTCCGCTTGGGTCGGCATCGACGGCGACACCTACGGCAACGCCATCCTCCAGACCGGCGTCGACTTCACCGTCACAAAGTCCGGCAGCAAGAGCACCTACTCGTACGATGCTTGGTACGTCCCCCGCCCCCCAAATCCTCCTCACTGCCCCAAGCCTCATCCTAACGCCTTCTTTCTTCTCCAGGTACGAATGGTACCCCGACTACGCCTACGACTTCTCCCTCTCCATCAGCGCCGGCGACGTCATCTACATGTCCGTCACCTCCTCCAGCTCCAGCAAGGGCGTCGCCGTCATCAAGAACCTCACCACCGGCAAGAGCGTCAGCAAGACCCTCACCGCGCCCTCCAGCAGCGCCACCCTCGGCGGCCAGAACGCCGAGTGGATCGTCGAGGACTTCGAGTCTGGCGGCTCGCTCGTCAACTTCGCGGACTTTGGCTCCGTTCTGTTTACTGGTGCTGGCGCGAAGACTTCCTCGGGTAGTAGTGTTGGCACTAGCGATGCTTCGATTATTGATATCAAGCAGAGCAATCAGGTCTTGACTTCGGTTTCTATTCCGAGCAACTCGGAGGTTCAGGTCACCTACGAGTAAGCTAGTGTGGTTGGATTTGTGGAGATGAGAAGGCATTGGGTCTTCCCGTTGTGGAGAGGATTGGCACTGTTCGGGTGTTCATATGCCGTAGACACTGTTTTGCTTCTCGTGAAAATAAAATCCGTCCTATATTCTCAATTAAAACGTCTCACTTCCAGAGCTTTTGCCTTCTGATGGGCCTGATGCACTTTTCTGCATCCTCGCGTCATCCCAAACAGAGGAATCAGGTGAAATGACGCCTGCTGGCTAAACTATACTCTGCCAGTCAGACGCAGATAGAGACAGTTTTGCTAGACAAGGTAGGAGGACTTGAAGGTAGTATATTCACTTATGTCTCAAGAGCTTGTTTGCTCGATAAAAGTAATAGAGATATAAGTCGGAATTATTGGCTCAACAAGTTCACCTAAGTTACTCACTACCTAAGCAGTCGAATTTTATGGAAGATGAGGAGGTAAGGGTTGATTTCGAATGTTGATGCCCGGGGTAGTATATATACCACACTACGGGGGTTAGGTGACTAAGCTATTACTAAGTATAGCAGAAGTCAGGACAGGCCTGAGTCCTGATATCCTCTTGGTGCTTTTGAATCACCTACTCATTCGTAATATGTCTGCCAAAGCCGTAACATCGATCTCATTTTCTAAGCGGGAGAGTTCGTAAAGGACGTCCGCTGCTGGTCTTGACGACAGATTCGGATCGCAACCAATTCTGGTTAGAATTGGTCCGTGAACTGATGAAGTTCTGTCCAATACGCAACCTACATAGTGGCAGTCGATTCCGTAGTGATGAAACCCAAAAGCAATTTCTTTGAAATTGATTCCCAATGTCAGAACTAGAACGGCAATATTGTGATGTGTTCCTATGGGACGGCTCTCATACAAAAGCATGCAGCGGTCTAAGCTTTCAAGAGCAGACTTGATTCGGGTTTCAACCAATGGGTGGAAGCTGTCTGGCAAAAGAAGGTGTCGATCGTCAGGTGTCAGAAGACGACAATACCACTTGGCTGTCGCTACGCCATGCTGATCAACGAGCATGGTTGGATGATTTTCTTCCTTGTGTTTCGCGATGGCCAGTTCGCTGTCAAGCAGGTTATATGGACACCAGGAGTATCCTCCAGCGTGGGCCAAGGTGGTGTGGCCATGGAGAATCAAAGCTTGAGGAATTTCGCGAAAAGTCTGAATGATCTTGCGTGTCATCTCAGCTTGCGAATCATTGTAGTCAAAATCCTGGACACGAGCGAGAAGACCAGCAATGCAAATGCGGTCGCGTGTCCACGATGTCGTTCGCATGCTGAGGGTCTTGATGACACCTGATAAGCTGGGTTGGCCTCGTAGTCGTTGGATAATTCTTGATACCACACGAAGCCCGAGCGTCGTGGGTCTTTTTGGGGGAGGGAGGATATCATGATCCAAGTCTTTCAGAACATACTTGCGAGGGTCTGTTGGGTGCCGGAAGATAACCTTGACGCAAGTGGAGACAGATAGTTCCAAGGCTGTCCAACCTCGGCTGAACCATGGTGAGAGTATGAGTGCGAGTGCTGCGGAGCCGTCCTCTGTCCAGGGGAATTGGACCAAGTATTCGTCATGGACGATCGTGCATCGAGCGTTCTCAAAGTATCGTGGGATATAGCCTATAGCAGTCCTTCTTGCTACCTTGTCGGCGGGAATGCAGATTGTGTCCCACCATATCCCATCACAATTCAGCTCCTGTGCGATTCTGGCAAAGTAGGATAAGAGGCATTCATGGACGTTCCCAGGCTCTTGCACACCCACACCTGTTCCGTCTGACCAGACATGCGAAATTGCGATGTACTGCTCGCTTGATTCAAAAGAGGAATCGTCTCTCGATCGTATCAATCGAAAGTCCTGCTGTACCTTTCCGCTTGAGTCAATTCTTATCTTCCAGGCAAATGGTGAGCCATCGGAAGCTGCGCCAATCAGGTCATGGATTGGAAGTGTCATGAGACGACAGTCCTTGCTCCGACATTTGTGTAGTTGCGCCTTTTCTGTGCTGTTCTCATCCGATTGCTGACAGAACTCCGCGGAGCAGTCTTGGTGGCCTCTGTGAGCGAGTGATTCCGGATGTGCCGCGTTCCTCGCGAGTTGAACGACACAATGTAGGTCGTTCACTGCCCGATCGGCGTTGCGTGTTATATTCCACAACCTATTCTGGCAGATCTGTAGCTTGCGCGCCTCCCTTACTGCTTCATCAACCATAGAATGTGTGACACAGCAGAGCTCGGTATCATCCCCATTCCAGACTTGCCAAAAGATAGTGTAAGGTCGTGTCATTGGTCCCTCAATTTCTCTCAGCCAGAAGTATATGATCTCATAAATTTGGAAAGTCGTTCGGGCCTGGGTGTGTTGTAATGTCGTTCGCATGAGCTTTGTAATTACTAGCTGCTGGAAAGTATCTGCCTTGAAGGGCTCGATCCTCCTGTATCCTGGCACTGTCGCCGCTGTGATTTGACATGATATCGCCACCAGTATCCATCCTCTAAATGCGCTCCAGCCCTCGCATGGGGGTATTAGTCGGTTGATTTGATCTTTGATCTCTCGGCACTTCTTCGATTGGCAATGATTGAGTTCTGCCAAAAGGCAAACGTGTTGGACTATGTCCAGGAAGTTGACACCACGGTTGATCAGAATTTGGGGATACGTTCTGTGCCAGCTGGCGGCTCCCGAATGCTTCGCGTAAAATGTCTCCCATCTCCTAGGAAATGGATGGTTAGTTCTCTGTTGGCATATAAACGCTTGCTACGCGACAATGAGATGCTGCAGTGCAGGATCCTAGATGGGTAGATTACCTTCGTCCATGACGGTTCTCGTTTGAAACCCCATACAGGTGCAAATTCGCACACGGTTGATCTTTCTCACTTCTTGATCGTGCCTTACTGCTTGAAAAAAGTTCTTTCTGTGGATTGAACTTCTCGACCAGCGGGAGTTGTTGTTTGAGATTATCCAGCCTTGTAGTGTGTGTTCTGATTTGGTTCTCGCGTAGAAACAACTTTTTCCCAATCGCCCAGGGCATTTCCTGATCGAGTGAATGAGTTGGTTCCTCGAGGTTGCTATCAGTGTGCTCTCTCAAGGCCCTTTCTTCCTCTGCTGTTCGTTGGCCGATTACGTCCGCGAATAGAGAAGAATTCAGCGCCATAACGGGGATATGATTTCATTCAATGGACTAAGGTTCAAACCGTGCTAGATATAGAAGATGGTGCTGAAGGAGCTCTTGCGCAACAACAGTGCGGATATATAAGCCAAAAGAACTCTCGGTCCCAATGTGATACATCAGGAAAATGGAAAAGCCGGCGTTTCAAGAAGCGAAGGCTGAGTTTTTTTACAGCCCTTTTAAAGATCTCTCCGGAGAGACAAAATATCTAACACCCAATCATAACCCAACAGCCCATAAAAATAGTACATCGAAATTCCGGAAAACATCAGCAGCGCTAAATGATAGGCCTTGATTGTTCGCTTAAGTTCTTGGTATCTGTGACGAAACATATTTGATGAAGAAGGGCATTTCTTAATTTAGCCATACTGTGAGAAGGTCGTGTTTACTTTAGGGCCTTTACTAATTTGACTACCCCTTTCCTTAATTTGACTACACCTTTTCACTATTTTAACTGCCCCTTCTATATTACTAGCTTTATACGCGATATTAGCTAAGTAAGCTATAAGTTCTAATTTCTAAGTAAATAAATAAGTAGTAAATAATTATAGTAGGTAGAGAGCGTAAGTATAGTGCTTAAGTCTGATGCGTGAGTATAGTACGTAAGTGTAGTGCGTAAGTACGGGGCGTGAGTGTGGTGAGTGAGTGTGATAAGTGAGAGTGGTGAGTATGGTAAATGAATGTGCTAATGAAGGGCGTGATTGAAGGGCGTGATTAAAGGGTATGGTTGAAGGGCATGGTAAAGGCGGTTATACGTAGGCCTATTGCTAAATCAGGTACTTCAAGAGGGGTAGTCAAAATAAGGAAAGGGGTAGTCAAATTAGTAGGCGCCTACTTTAGTGAGATGAAAGCTTAAACTGCTTGCGCCACGGCTTCAACAACCAGCGACTTCAGACAGCACACGACGGTATAAATACACACAAGATGAAGAAACCGCTTGAA
Source organism: Neofusicoccum sp. Z2 (assembly GCA_037356115.1). Classification (NCBI taxonomy): domain Eukaryota; kingdom Fungi; phylum Ascomycota; class Dothideomycetes; order Botryosphaeriales; family Botryosphaeriaceae; genus Neofusicoccum; species Neofusicoccum sp. Z2. The sequence continues at coordinate 17,765 of JBAWJY010000088.1, forward strand.
AAGTATCTCCCCAATTTCCCCACCGGAAGTCGCGCCCAAGTTTCTCGAGATGTCCCCACGTTACCAGCATCCAGGAGAGGGTGTGACATGCGCCTGTATCATATGAAGGGCGCAGGGTCACTGACTAAACGACTAGACGTCGAACTCCGGAGCTCTCCCCATCTTCCTTGAATCCATCAAGGGCAACAGGACGCCATCAGTTGACGGAAAGGACTGGGACCTGCCCAGTACGGCGAGCGGCACGGGCCGTCCGTACCGTAAGAGGATCGGATCCCCGATCCCAAATCAGAGCAGCACAAGGAGTCTCGGACTATGAACGAGGAGGCGGGTGCCGAAAAGACGGCATCCGCTGCGACTGGAGAGCTGCGGTTTTAGTCACGCTTGGGAGGTAGATTGGAAGGGTGTCGCGGCTGTTGGGTTGGCGTATAGTTGTCGCTTTCGTTCATTTGCCGATTTGCATGAAGACCATCAGTAGAGCACCGTAGCTGGGAATGTCAGTATCATGCGTTTCTGTTTAGTAAGAGTTGGAGACTGACGCAGCAGTGCCCACCATGGTCTCGAATGGTTTGTTCGGTGTGACCAAGAGCAGAAGCCCCAAGAACAGAGCTATAAAGCCGGTGATCATGGCTAACCTTAATGTGTAGGATGTAACGAGGTTGAGTCCCCAGGCAGGAACCAGAAGCATGACGAGCCCCAAAAAGAGAGTGATCATGATGATAGCAACGTCGATTTTGTCGTCGTCGTAGTACATCACACCTTCACTGCCGTAGTTGCGCAGATATTCGTTGTGTTTTTCAGGCTGTTTGTAGCACGAGTACATTAGCGCATGCACTGATTTGGATATTCTGACACGTACGGGGAGTCGGAAAGGTCTTGAGCCTCGAAACCAACGGATGTTCTCGAGCATACTCCGTAGTGGAGTTTTTGTGCGGTGGACCGTTGCAATCAAATCTGCCTCTTTTTCTTCAGACAGAAATCCTGTCTCGTACTCGGTAATTGCTTGCGGGTAATTTTCAAACCACTTCTTGATGCTCCTCAAAGTACGGCTCGGGGCCTTCGGCCGTTCCCGCATCTGGGAATAGTTTAATACCAGTCTGTCTGTGTCGTTGTCAGCGTCGACCTGTCATGGCACGTCCAGCTCATGCTTACCATACTGCTCAAGGAGGGTTGGAAGCCGGTTCATAATGACATAACGCTCTTTGTGCCACAATCTGTCCGCTCTGAAGCTACCATTGTGGAAAAGATACTCTTCGGCGGGCTCGACCTTTTGATCCTCACACTCCCGATCAATGGCGGCAAGTCTGTCCTCGAGCTGAACAATTTCGTCCTGCAGCATCAGAATTGTTCGGACGTGGAGCGTTCCAAACTTCCGAACAACGAGGGCATCGTCGTCGGATGCAAGAAGAGAAGAAAATGCTCGATATCCCATGTACCGCCATGCCTTTTGTTCTCTCAGGGCCACGTTCGGGGAGGCCGTGGGTTGGCTGACTTGGTGGTTGCTCGTGTATGGACAGTAAGCGTTGGAGGAGCTGCTGCTGGCGGATTTGAGAGATGCGGGTTTCTGGCTGCTTGTAGACGGCTGGTATGTTGTCGAAGAGAAGTTCGTAGGCGGTGGTATGCTCGAAAAGTATGATTGCGGCGTCGAAGAGCCCTCACTCGTCCCGAAATTTCCACTCGATCTGTGGCTCATGGGGCTGTCGGGAGCAATCGGAGGGGGGCATTGAATGCTTGAGGGCGGCAGTGGCCCTGCAGTACATGTGTTCGTCACCGTGCGAGGAATCTGGTGCTGGTCGTCCATGCTATCAACGTCACCGAGGGCCACCGTCCCAAGTCTTTCCTTCCTACTCTTTTGCAGGGGTGTAGTTTGAGGGGGAAGGATGGTGTACAATAGAACACGATATGGGGATGGCGGATGCGAAAGATAAGTCCAGCTGGCTCAGCTCCGCCACGATCCCACAGTGTGGCCAATGAATGCTGCGGGCAAGGCTGACATGCAGCCAGCCTCGGCCAAGGATGGCTGCCCGTCGGGGAAGGCTATTGGACATCAGCGCGCACAGAAGCAGGATTCAAAACGAGGCAAAGAAGGCAGTGAGTTGGAACCAATGATGAGGCTCACCGGTGAGCAAAATCTGCATCTCTCTGGCGGTTGGTGTGGAAGGGCTGGGCGCCAGCGCGACCATGCGGCTCTGCTCGCCGGCCCCCAGCGGCTGAGGGTAGTTCATAAGGACGTAAGCCGAGTCCCCCGGCACTGCCTCAGTCGCAAGGCTTAGCTATTGCGAATCATAGTCAGTAACAGCTCTATCACAACGGCAAGGCGATCTTGCGGCTCAACCAGTATCCAGTCAATACAAAAGGTACGCAAGGACTCAGCTCACCTTGGACAAGTCAGCCACATTGCACGCCTAGTCGCAGAACGCAACCGCGGCCCGTTTAGGGACCGGACCAAGACCTGGGTTTGCGACGATACGGGGAGCCTTGGCTAATGCAAAGTAGGCCCCGCCCCACAGCGAGACAACGACTAGTCTGCACAGCCATGTCGAAAAACCTCTGGGCGCAAGGCTTGAACGGGACGAGAGCGTTTATCCGCTTTGGCGGTCGGGCGGTAAACGAGCAAGACCAAGACAGCAGCGGAGAGGAAGGCTACCAGCAATACAGCGACGAACGGGGCTGGCAGTTCAGCGGGAAGAAGAAAAAGGACAAGAACAACAATGCGGCGGCAATGCCACCACCGCCAGATCCATTGGCTGGCCGTCTCGAAGGCCAACAGCCGATGAGCGGAGCTGGGTACCAGAGCCCGCAAAACACGTCGTCGTTCGCGTCACCCCCACAGTCGCAGGGCAGCTGGTCGACGGGAGCGGCGCAGTTCTCACCGGCCGGGCGCAGTCAGACGGGGTACAGCGATGCATCGGGTCAAATGCAGGCGCCCGCGCATGCAGCTCAACTTCCGATCCGGCATCACACAGACCCGCCGTTCGGAGCCAATCCGCAGTACACGGCGCCTCCGCCATCGTGGGGCTTTCCCCAGGTTGACGAGCCAACGACATACACCTCCGGGCCGGGGTTTCCAACGGAGAGCAGTCGCGGCCTCGGGCTGCAGTCGACAAACGAGTACGGCTATCCATTTGGCAGCGCGAGGCCGAATGTGGGCGGCAGCGGGTTCCCGTACGCTGGCGGCAACGAATACACGGAGAGCCAGGCAGGCGGATGGAACCAGTACCGCGGCCGATGTCCCGGGAGCTGCCCGTGAGTGCTGACGGGGTCCATGTGCGTGTGTCGACGGCTCCAGGCTGACAGCATGTGCAGAAACTACGGCAGAGACGGTCCATGTGCGGCGCACGGGTGAAGGCGCGGGCGCAACATGCCTGGCGACGAGTGGCGGATGGGAAGGCGCGGAGGAGAGCAGTTGCAGCGCGAGAGGGTCGCGGCAGGCGCCGGGCGGCCCAACCGGAGCGTCGCCCTCTGCTCGCGCCCTCTGCTCTCGCCCTCCTCACCTCCAATCTCCCGCAACCCTTGCGCGCGCCACCAACCAGCCGCCGCCATCGCTCGCCGCCATCCCAATGCTGGCCGCCTCCGCTGCCCTGGCAGCCCCCCCGGCCCGCTAGCGGCGCCGTGATAGGCGCGCGTGAGCCTCAGCATGCGGGTCAGCAACCTGTGATCGGTCTGCTTCCCGCATCGACGCCGCTGCTGGGATGCCCAGTTGGCCGATGGCACGCTCCACGATGCTCGCCCCGGCCAAACTCTGTTTTGCGGCCCTGACGGCACCGCCACACGCCTGCGTCGTGGCATCGCGCCGCCGGTTCAGCGACATACTTATTGACCCTTGCCTCCACCATCGGCCAACGATAGCGTTGCGCCTCAGTCGTACGTGTCAGGCCACCAGCTGTTATCCACGCCCTCTGATCTCGCCTTTCGTTTGCCTGCCCACATGGCCGCGCCCGCCCGCCTCCCCCGGGCTTTTCTGCCTCCCCCTGGCGTTACTGGAGCTTGTTATAGCAGTCCTAGTCAGTCTTTTACCCGCCGCTTCACACCCAAAGGCAGATCATATGAGCCTCTGCCGGGCGATCCGCAACCAGCTGCTTTATTTGCACAACTGCTCTCCTTTCTGCCTCCCCTGCCCACCCTCGTCGCTCTCTTGCCTTTAAAGTCCACTCACTTGCTCGCTGGACACTGTCGTTTCAGCTTCCAACCCAGCCATGGGCAACGCCGCCTCCTCCGCCGCAGCGGCTACTCCAAGCCTGCAGTCATGCCTGACCGACGCTGTCGGCGGCAATGATGCCCTGGTGGCTTTCCCTAGCGATTTTCTCTACCAGCTCACCGATGTCAAGCCTTACAACTTGGACATCCCCGTGACTCCTGCCGCCGTGACGTATCCAAACAGCACCGAGCAGGTCGCCGGGATTGTGGCCTGTGCCGCTCAGTACGAGCACAAGGTTCAGGCGAGGAGCGGCGGCCACAGCTACGGGAATTACTGTGCGTTCCCACGCCTCAATCCAAGCAATCGAATGCTGACCCTGTCCAGGCCTTGGCGGATCGAATTCGTCAGCGGTGGTGATTGACATGAAGAGCTTCCAGCAATTCTCCATGGACACCAGCACCTGGATCGCAACGGTCGGAGCGGGCACCCTCCTCGAGGATGTCACCGACCGGATGCATGACGCAGGAGGCCGTGTGATTGCGAAGGTGTGTATGATCGCATGATGGGCCGCTGGGGTTGCATCCACCTCGCTAATTTTGACTTTCGTCTCCTAGGGCGTGGCGCCACAGGTGGGCATTGGGGGCCATGCAACCATCGGAGGCCTGGGACCGCTGGGCAGGCAACTCGGCACGGCAGCCGACCAGATCGTCGAAGCCGAAGTCGTGCTCGCCAACTCGTCCGTCGTGCGCGCTTCCGCCACCGAGAACCCGGACGTCTTCTTCGCCATCCGTGGCGCCGCTGCCAGTTTCGGCGTCGTGACCGAATTCAAGTTCCAGACGGCGCCCGAGCCCGGCGAGATGGTGCAGTACAACTACAACATCACCCTCGGCTCCGCAGACGTTCTGGCCGAGACCTTCAAGGCCTGGAACAAGCTCGTCTCCGCCCCGGACCTGAGCCGCAAGTTCGCTTCGGTGCTGACCATCTTCGACGGCGGCATCAGCATCTCCGGCACCTTCTTCGGCAGCCAGCCCGAGTTCGACGCGCTGAACCTGCGCGGCGCCTTGCCCGGCGTTGCCGACTTGAACGTGACCGTCACCGACAGCTTCATCGGCGCCGTCGGCGAGTGGGCCAACGACTTCGGGCTGCAGATCACCGGCGGCATCCCCGCCAGCTTCTACTCCAAGTCGCTGACCTTCACGCCCAGCACGCTGATGACCGACGCCGCCGTCGACGCGCTGTTCCAGTACCTCGACACGGTTGACACCGGCAGCCTCATCTGGTTCATCATCTTCGACTTGGCCGGCGGCTACATCAACGACGTGCCGCTGGACGCCGCCGCCTACAGCCTGCGCGACACCCTCTACTTCCTGCAGAGCTACGCCGTCGACCTGGGCCGCGTGGACCAGAAGACACGCAACTTCCTCGATGGCGTCAACGACCTCATCGCCGAGCATGTGCCCGGCGTCAGCGGTGCCTACCCGGGCTATGTCGACCCGGCGCTGTCGGATGGCCAGCAGCAGTACTGGGGCTCCAACTTGCCGCGGCTGGAGAGCATCAAGGCTCAGATTGATCCGACTGACTTGTTCCATAACCCGCAGTCCGTCAAACCCGCTGCTTCTTAGTTTGTCCGTGAAGAGGCGGTGTATACTTTTCTCATAGTCCTCTGAGCATTTAGTCATGATGCTATCAGTCCGTTGGTGATTCTACTCATGTATGTTGCGACACGTGCCATCAAGTCTGTTTACTGTTTATTGGTAATGTCTGTTGCCTGTAGACCAGGCTCAATGATATGTTAAAAATGTATTACTGACCTTTTCTTCTTGCTCCATTACTGTCCTCTTCGACGATGAAGGGTATGTTGAAGCTGACGCTGAAATGAAAATTGAGAATAACCTCAATTGAATCGTGCTAATACTTTCAGGGGCGCAGAGAGACAGAGGCAGAACAGCTTCCCTCGACGAGGCATGTAATTTTGTCATGTGCAGCAAGGGCGGAGGAAGCGCATACCTGCCCGTAGGCTACTAAGTGTTATCGGAGGTGTGGGAACTGCACAGGTTGTGTGCGCGCTCCATAAGGGGATAGATAGACACGTCAACAAATCAGCCGCAGCGGCTCGGTTCCTGACCCTGCTTCAACAGCTTCACAGAAGATCTACGCCATCCTGAACAGGTACGAGTCTCCCACAATTTTGGTACTCTGGTACCCAAATGCTACGACAACGCAAATAGTTATGGGAATGCACTGTTGGATGCGTATGCCGAGTACAAGGCGATTTACCTTAGGCTCTGTGCCGAGCTACACGTCGTCCGAGCCGCCCCCAATAATTCATCAACAACAAGTCAATATTGCCGACGCTTGCCGACGCTCTCCAAAGCCGCTTTGTCTTCAAAAACCGTATTCCAAAAGTCGAGGCCATCAAGCCAGAGTCGGAAATCAAAGCCGGTGAAACGTCAGCTTTACTCCTCGACGGCGATGCCAGCAAATTGAATCGGGAGGAAGAACAAAAGCTCGAGGAATTGGTTTCTCATCGCCCAGCGACAAGCGAAGGCTTTAGCTCGCCATGTCCTTAAAGCCTCAACTACGCCGTACTAGAGAAGTCGCTCAGCCAATGCTGTTTTGGAAATTGAAAGAAGATTTGAGATGTGATATGATAACTTGATGGTTCCATACAAAAGTCTCGTTTAGACGTTTATCTGTCGACTTTCAAACCCTGATCTCTGGATAACCTCTGAACACCCAAAGACTATTGACAGTCAAATGGCGGAACATAATTTGCCTGGGGACAGGACTTTAGAGCCGAGAAGATCACGCTGCGTGTCTCCTCAATTTTATAGCTGTGGAATAGATCCGCACAGATGAAGCTCCAGGTGTGAAAGAAAGGTTTTAAGTGTGCCATAAGTGTAGATCTTATAGTTTTTGGCTGTAAGAATGGCATGACATCGGAGGAGAGGCAAAATGACACGGATTGAAGCAGCCCCAAAGTATCATTTCGGACTAGCAAAAAGAGAGCCTTACCTTTGTCGGATGTGAGCGTCAAAACAAGTTGAGGGCAACTGACGTGGGCAAACGGTGCGCCTTGTAGGGCTCCTGCCACGCGTATTGGGAGTCCAAGCTTGTGGGACTGCCTGATCACCAGTCCGAGCTTAATCCACAGGTAGAAAGATGAAGCAGGAAGAGGGGCGCAGCATCGGCGTTACCGAGTGGCGTGTGCACTAATCCCAAGTTCCGTACGCCAGCAGACCCCAGCAATCTTTTCTGCCGGGCGGACAATAGGGCACACGGCAAAGGCGTGACACAGCAGACAGGGGATAACTGAGTAAAAGCAAGTCAAAAACAAGGGTGAATATTGCCGTCGTTCAGGTCCGTCAAAGCCACCAATGAGGTCCGACGCTTGGACACCGATCATCCACACCCCAAATGCACATCAAACAATAGGTTCATCGCTGGCTGTGGGAGTTCCCGGCCTCTTGCAACTGCTTCATACATGAAACGTTCAGATCAGGACATCGGCCCCACGACCCCTTTATACCCCTCCCGTCGGGTTCGGGACCGGGCCTGTTTGCTGGCATCTGGGCACTTTGGCACACGTCCCGAAGGCATGCCGAACCGGCTAGCTCCACCTTGGCCGCACGGTCCGACCGACATCCGAGACATTCTGAAGATACGAAGACGGAGATGACATGCCTTTCACTGCTATAGTTTTGATTCAGACAAAGAGAGAGTGTAAGTAGATACTTAGCGTCCTGCGGCTGAAAAAAGAAACTTCGCACCAACGCCTTAATCCCGACGATCGTCATTTGATATTTCCCTTTCACGAACTAGCAACTCGTAGAGAGGCACCGTGCTAGGGAGTTTCGGTGGCTCACACCACTGCATATCAAAAGACTCGATCTCGGAGAGCTCTACCCAAGGCCTGCCAGTATCATCCAGTTCCGGTTTGCTGATCTCATGTGCTGGGCCTGGGATAATCTATTGGCCAGCGCCTTGCACGTCGAGCAAAGAACACACAGCTTGCAAGAAGTGGAGCGAGGATTCCATCGACAATACCCCCCATTGTACCTCCACCAATGCATCTGGTATGATTGTTTACTCTGCCAGAGTCTCAAGAGCTGCGAGCCAGTGGGTTTGAAAGAGTGATAGTGGTGGGCGTGACTTTTGCGCTTAAAGATGCTCAGGATATGTTGAAAACGCCATTATCGTAGTCGGCAAATATATGCGTCTCTTGCAAGATAGCTTATCCGAGCGTATGTCAATTAGACGAATGCGCTGACTTGATACAAAGGAACGGAAAGACCAAGCCAAAAGAAAGAGGTAATAAATCATCGTCATTCCTGCTCTTGTTTTACCATAGGGTCAGGCCAGCATTATACCTCCCCAATGACAGACATTAACGGTGGACCACCAGTGTACAACGCCCGCTGCCTTTTTGCCTATGCACCCCCACGCGAAACCCACAACAAGCCTTGCACCACAAACGCCGCCCCACCGCCCCTACCTCCTCGAAAGCCACACACTCGACCATCCCTTCCAGCTCGCCGCATTCCCAAAAACCGACGGCCGATACCTCGGCAGCGCCGTAACGACGCTCTCCCGATCCCCCGTCGGCGGTCTCTCCTCACCATCCTTCAGCTCCACCCCCACCACCACATCCCCCGCCCCCATCCTCGGCACCTCCAGCCCTCCCTCCCCACCACCACCACCACCATCCTTCCCCTTCCCCCCCTCCCCACTACCCCCCATCCCCACCATCTCCTCATCACCACTCCCAAAAGCGCTCAAATCCAACTTACTCCCCTTGAACTCCCGCTGCAACGCCAACCTGCTCTGCGTCCTCTCATACCCCTCCTGCACCGCCGGACGCTCCCTGGGCGGCAAGTTCCTGAACGGGCCTACGCGCGCTTGCCACGCGAACAGCGCGTAGCACATGAGGACGAAGCCCAGGGAGCCGAGGACGACGCCGGCGATGGCGGAGCCGGACATGTGGTACTCGGCGGTGGAGAGGCCGTATTCCTTGGAGGAGGTGGAGGAGGTGGAGGAGGTGGAGGTGGAGGTGGAGGAGAGGGAGGAGGAGGAGGAGGAGGTGGGGGTTGCGGTTGCGGTTGCGGTTGCGGTGATGGCGGCCTCGGCTTGGGTGATGAGGTAGGTTTGGATGTCGGTGGGGAGGGCTTTGTACCAGCCAGGGGTGGTGGTGGTTGTTTGGAGGACTTGGGAGGCGAGCCAGGAGGAGGCGGCGGCGGGGTTGGTGGCGGCGAGGGAGAGGATGGAGATGGGGAGGGCGGTGGAGAGGACGGAGAGGACGGAGGTTCTAAGGGGTGGGGGGGGAGAGGTGTCAGTGTCTGAGAGGAGACATGGTTTGTGGGGAGTAGCAGAGTTAGTTGGACTTACTCGTCTAGAGTGCTCGCCTGTCGCTTCATGATCATGGTCGCCATGGTCGTGGGCGTGAACGTCGTTAATCGCGATGACGGGGGTTCCTGGGCCGAGACGTGGCCAATCGCCGGGGTGGGATGTAGCACTGCTTGACCATTCTGCCTATGTGGGCGTTAGGGCGTGTCAAAGTAGGGCTTGCGCGATTGCTGAGGAAATTTACCACTGGGGCTCTGGCCTTGCAGTGAGGGCGGCGCGAAAGACATGTCTTGCCTCAATGCAAGGCGAAAGGAGAAGGAAAAGAACAAGTAAAAAAGATGAGACACTCCGTCGAAGCATCTGCGCGATTGCCAACAGACGAAATGACCAGAAATTACCTAGACGAAGCCTGCGTAGGTGTGAAAGAGGGAAGGGAAGGGTGTTGCCCTGGCGCGGGCTGCTACGACCTCGCAGCAGGGGCCGAACCGAAGAGACAAAGAGGAAAATAGAATTAGGACCTATTGGGCCTCAAGACACAAAAAAGGCTATACGAAGAGCGGCCGGATGATGTTCAGATGATATACGAAAGTTGCGGAGGCGCGGAGTCCCACCGGCACAGCCAAGAGTCTGATCGAAGCAGGGGGGTGCGGCACCCAATTCCGCCCAGCAGGGGACGGGGCGCCTGACGCAATGAGTCGCGGCGGCGCTGCTGCTATAAGAGCAGCCAGTTATTTCTGAATAGGGGCGCCCCCCTCAGCCCTGCGCCAGCGGGATGGACGACAGGTCCAAAGCGGACGTGGCTCGCGTCACACGCCGGCTGCGGGCGTAGGGCAGACCTCATCTCAGGATGACGAAGCCTCATTCCCGGGCTCGTAGATGTGAAACGCACCCTAAAGTGATTTGCTCTCTTTCCGTCCCTACAAGCCACACTCACCACCCCAGCGGCCGGCGAATCGCCGAGGCTTGCACGTCGACAGACCACGCTCCCCCGGCCAGTCGACCCTGTGAGAGTGCGCCCAACGGTCTAGACCATTAAGAATTGCAGGGAACCGTTTCTGCTTCTCCCTGCGGTCCGTCGTCCCGCCGCAACTGCGTGCGTTGTGCTGCGGCTACTCGCACAGCCGCCAGCCAAGTTCCGCGTTCGCATCTCCGTATACACAGCAACGAAGGCTGAGCGGCTCCACCCAAGCTACTGTGGCGTAGCACATCCACTCCACCATCAACCTGAGGATAGGGCGGAGCATGCTCTGTGGCTGTGAAGAGCGGAAGTACGTATACTGCATACCTGTATCCACATCTATCGTCATCAATTACCTTCGTGTCCGTGCCTCGTCCCAAAACCAAGAGGTCGTCATCGTCTCCGCCACCATATCGGCCCACCCTCACGATAGAAACCCGCAGTCTGAATCTTCACCGCGCTGTTTGTCTCACGTGGCTGGCACATGCCGTACACCGCGCCCCCGCCTCTTAAACTTACTCATGTCATAGTATCCGAGACGCCCGACCCAAAAAGAACGAATCCGCCGTCATGAAATCCGCACTGACACCTGACCTCTCCTCCAATGAATGTGCTGAAACCGAGGACCAAGATCTCATCTCGGCCGGCTTTCGCCTCCTCCTCAACCCCAAGACCGGATCTCGGATACCCCAACGCATCATCCAACCCCAACCCCGCCCTCCACACAACAACAACAACAACAAAACCACTCACAACCCCACAAACTCAATCGCCACCCTATAAACCCTACAAACCGCATCCACCACCTCCCTCCTCACCGCCCTCCCCCCCTCCATCCCAAGCACCCACAGATCCCCCCTCCTCCCCTCCTCTTCCTCCTTCCCCTCCCCCACCCTCACCCACCCCGGCCCCCTGCCCCCGGGATCCCTCGCAAAATCCGCCCAAGCAGTCTGCATATACCGACTCAGTTCCACCTGCTGCCGCCTTGCCGCCTCGGTTGTTCCCCCAGCAGCAGCATCGCTCGGATAAGTCCCGAACACCATGACAATCTCGCTCGAATGCCAGACACCCGCGTCCGGCACGCCGGGTGGTTGGTGGTTCGGAAACGAGGCATTGAAGTAATAGCGCCACACGCCTTCGCCGCCGCCGCCGCCACCGCGGGCCGCAGCGACCGTGTCGGCGAAAGCGGCGGTGAGGCAGGTGAAGCTGGCGTCGGTGATGATGGCTGATTTGAGGGCGTCGGGGGTGAGGGTTGGGGGGTAGGCGGCGAGGGCGGAGGCCTGGAGGGCGGAGTTGTTGGGGCCGAAGATGGTGGAGAGGAGGAGGGCAGGGGTGGAGATGGTGGGGGCGAAGATGGAGCCTTCGTTGGCGTTGGTGCCGAGGAGGAGGGGGATGGGGGCGGTGGTGTTGGGGGTGTTGATTGCGCGTTCGATGTGGGGGATGTTGGTTTTGTTGTCGACGGTGGGGGGGAAGCCGAGGAGGTGGGTTTGGAGGATGGTGCGGATGCGGTCGGCGGGGGCGGCGCGGACGCAGTCGAGTTCGGTGGTGGAGAGGCTGGTGGTGGTGGTGGTGGTGTTGCAGCCGAGTTCGCCGGATAGTGTGGCCCAGTCGTCTTCGCCTGTGCCGGCGTTGCTTTGGCCTTGGCTTTGGATGATGGCGGCGCGGAATTGTGCGGGTTTGGGGGGCAGGGCGAAGAGCTGCTTGACGGAGTAGCCGCCCGCTGATTCGCCGAAGATGGTGACTTTGGAGGGGTCCCCCCCGAAGGCGTGGATGTTCTTGTTGACCCAGGAGAGAGCTTTACGTTGATCGAGGAAGCCAAGGTTCCGTTGGTCTAGAGGAATTTGCGGCGAGGTTGCGAAGCCGAACACTGTGGTTTATGCGTAAGTTCGGATCTTTTCCTCGTTGCCTGGATGTCCTACCATTCGTTCGATAATTGATCGTCACGATAACCACATCCTGGTTTGCCGCGAAGGAGGAGCCATCATAAGCAGCCAGGCGCGCTGTGCCGAATTGGAAGTTACCACCAAAGATCCAGAACATGACCGGCCGGCCACCATCTCGAGGCTTGGAGGAGGGAGCAAAGACATTCAAATAGAGACAATCCTCGCTCTCCGGCGGGTTCTCGCTATTGAATATCCGTCTCGAGTCAGGATCTGCGGGGCATGATCAGCAAAAGTTACCAAGCTCTGCTTTAGTTGGCGAGTAATACTATTGAACTGCTGTATGCAAGCCGGCTTATACTCGGTGGCGTTCAGCGGCCCGCTCCACGGCCTGGGATCCGTCGGAGGCGAGAACCGGCGCGGAGGCGAGGCAGCAAACGGGATACCGAGAAATTTGTTCACGGCAGCCGTTGGGGCGGATGGGAGCGTGGTAGTCGTGCCGACGATGATGCCGTCGGCTATGGAAGCATTCGGGCTTCCCGGCCGTGGCGGAAATGCAAAGGAAGCAGCACGACTAGGACCGAGCAGCAGCGCCGCGCATAGGGCCAGCAGGATGGAAGCACAGAATATCATGACGTGGGAGCGATGTTCAAGGGAAGCAGGGAGCTTGAGAAGAGGCGGAGAGAGCCTCAGGTGCAGACTTCCGTCAGCGTGCTTGGGGTTGTGTTGGTGTACAGTTCGCATCCCGAGGGCACAAGCAGGTTTCGAGACCGATGGCCTACATCCGAGCACACACGATTGGCGCGTGGCCCCACGCAAAGGTTGCTTGAGTAGGCAGGATCTGTGAAAGCGGCGCTGTACGGGAGCTGCTAGTTCAAGGTGATGCCGATCTGTGGGGCTTGGTGACACAAGCTAGCGGGCAAAAAGCCGCTGTCATGAGGACGGTCCTGGCCTGCAGGTGGGTTGAACAGAGGCGCAGTGCATCGGGAGCATGTATGCCGGCTCGAGCCGGGAGGTTCGGCTGTACCCTAGTGTCAGTCGGGAAGCTAAGGAACGGGTCATCAAAGTATTTAGTTGCAGTGGTCGAGCTTGAAGTCGGTAGAGTTTGCGACGAGGGTAGCGTGTGGGAGTGCCGCCCGCAGGATGACAGCCGCCGGACCGGAGCGGGAGTCAGCCAGCCGTGTGGGGAGACGCCGAATAGGGCGTCCAGCAGGGCTGTCGATTGGACGAGCATCCAGCTGCGCGGGCCGTCAGAGCCTCGTTTCCGTGCTCTGCTTGCCGGCGCCCGACGACTGAGATTATGCCCAAGATAGGTCTGGAAAAGTCAAATCCGCAGAGCGGAGGATGTGAGGCTGCGTCGGATCATTTAGACTTTTGGAAAAAGCAGACTGCCTATGCAGGCATCAATGCTCAAGACGTAAGGCATCCAACTAATCGGCATTCAATCAATCTTGCAGAACAAGACATTCCGACGTAAAAATAAGATCGGATCAATTCCGATACGACCGCATACACAAACAAAGCCTTGCGTCAAGACAGCTGCAAGTCTGAGAAAAGAAAAAGAAGCTCTACGCACCCATCGCCCCGAACGCCTTGCCGCCCGCCGCCGCATCCAGAGCCATACTCTCGTCCAGCCCGTTCACCTGGAAGAAAAACTTGGGAGTGAAGTACTTGGGGGCACCAAGGACGCCCGTCTTCTTCAAGTTCTCAAAACTCTCCTTGACAGCGACGTAAGCCGGGGCGACGCTAGCGAAGGGGAAGATGACGACGCGGTAGCCCATGTCGCGGGCCTCGTCGACGGAGATGGTGGGCGTGGCGCCGTGCTCGACCATGTTCAGCAGCATGGGCCACGGCGCCAGGTCCTGCACGACGCGGCGCGCCATGTCCGTGTCGGTGACGCCCTCGAGGAAGCCGCAGTCGGCGCCGGCATCACGCGCAGCCTTCAGGCGGGCGACGGCCTCGTCGTAGCCGTAGCCCTGCAGGGCGTCGGTGCGGGCGATGAGGACGATGTCGCTGCCGATTTTGCGGCGGGCCTCGCGCGCGGCGCGGATGCGCGTGGTGTAGACGTCGCGGTCGACCAGCTCCTTGCCGGCCAGGTGGCCGCAGCGCTTGGTCTGCACCTGGTCCTCGATGTGCATGCCAGCCACGCCGCCGCGCGTGTACATCTCGACGGTGCGGGCAACCATGATGGGCCCGCCGTAGCCCGTGTCGGCGTCGGCGATGAGCGGGGTCGAGGGGTCGAGCGAGGCGATCATCGAGCTGTGCGCCACCATGTCCGACTGCGTCGCGATGCCCAGGTCGGCGTGGCCCAGGCGCGAGGCGGTGGTGCCGGCGCCCGTCTGCGGGGAGCTGTCAGCCATTGGACGCGTCGGGGAGCTGGAGGGGACCGGCGCGCACCATGTACAGGCAGTCGAAGCCAACCTGCAGGGCAATGCGGGCGGAGAAGCCATCGTGGACGCCGGGGGCGACGATGATGTCCTGGCCCTGCTCGAGCGTCTGGCGGAGCTTGGTGGCGGCGGTGTTGAACGACATGGCGGCCGTGCGGGAGGGACTTGGATGTCAGCTGCGCAGGAGGGGCGCTCGCCGGGCGGTTCAAGAGCTTTTACATCTTCTCTCGCGGTCTGGCGTCGCAGGAGCGTGCGATGGAGGGTGGAGACGGAGCGGCCGTGATGATGCGCTGCGCAGTGACGCCAGCGCGCGCACGAGCCGATACCGGCCCTGACTCGCGCTATTTCCGCCACTTATTCCCTGCGAATCGCGCCCCCGCCGATGACGATTTTGGAGCTCCCAAAGCCCCGCGCTCGCTCTCCACGCATCTCGACCGCCATCACCACCTCACTGTGCCGTCCCAGCCCTGCGCAGCACCCCTCACGCCGCGCCGACCGCGGACTGCTGTCTCACCACCGCCAGCGTCCGCCACCACCCGCCTCTACCTCCTCGCATAGAACAACGCGTCCGGCCGATCCAGCACCCACTTGATGGCCCTGTTGCGCAGCTCGCTCCACTCGCTGAACCGCCGCCTCTCGACCTCCGTCACCACGCCCGTGTACACCCCGCACGGATGCGACGCCGCCATCTTCCACAGCTCCTCCAGCTGCAGCGCGCCGCTCTCCGCCATAGCGTAGATATCCTCGAACACTAGTGACGACTGCACGCGCACCCAGCCGGGGAAGGGAGCCTTGGTGGCGGCGGCGGTGGATGGCTGCGTAAAGTCCGGGTCGACGGCCAGCACCCATGGCTCGAAGTCCGTGGGGATTGCGGCAAGCGCGGTGCTGTTTGTGCTGGCCATGGTGAGGATACCTGTGTGGCCCTCGGTGCGATGGCGCTCCACGTACGCCTGTGGTACGTGCGGTGGGAGGTGCTGCGGGAACCATGCATTGGCTGCGTGCGGGTCGATGACCAGGAACACGTCGTTGCGGATGCCTGAGTCCAGCTGTCCGCTATCGCGGAGACACTTAAAGTGCCTGCATGCAATTTAGCAAATGTGGATGTTACTGGCTCGGAGCAATGGATCGGGCAGGAGGGGAGGGATGGCTGGGTGTATGTGCTGAGGTAAGGTAAGACGCGGACTGGGTGAGACTCACGTTCGATAGTTCTCGACATCCCCACCTGCCATTTCAATCCACTGCAGCTTTGCCTTCGCCTTGATCTTGTCCGCTCCAACCGTTTTCTCTCCCCAGTTCATGACATCTTTCGTAATCGCCTCCTCCAACTTCTCCCATTGGACTCCCTCATACTCCTTCCATCTGTAGACAGCGAATCCAAAGCTTTTCTCCGTATCAGTGCTTGAGTCTCTCCCTTCACGTTCAAGCCTGGTGGTCATCTTCTGAACCCACGGTTCCGGCTTCTCATCCCGAGGGGCTGGACCATATAATGAATGGCGCTTCTTCGGATCATTCCCCCTCAGACCTTTGTTTGCATCCGCTCCGTCATTGATGAGCATGAATATCTCCAGCTGCTCTGGAAACGGTCCAATCCCCATCGCGTACCTCATTTGGGTGACACCGCCGGCAAAGATGTCCCACCCTTGCCTGTTGAAGTCCCGCAACTTGGCCTGCTCTTCGGCGAATTTTTCTCTCGAAATACCGGACGATGGAGTAGCGCTGGAGGAGGAAGCCTTGGTGAAGCCGTACCGGGAGATGCGGAAGAGGAAGTCGACGTCGCCCTCGATTTCGAGCAAGCGCGAGAGGCGTTTCAGGATTTTGGTGTTCTCGGCGTCGGGGGTGGGGTTCTGGGCTTTAAACATGTCGAAGTTGTTCTTTTGGGCCTCGCGGATGGCGTTGAGGCGACCGATGGTCCAGGCGTGCGCGCGTATGGAGGTTTCCACGAAAAGCGCCCTGCTTGCCATCAGCAACCGTAATCTCCGTTTGGTCTGAGCGACACACTGACTTCGTATACTCGTCCCACAGCCGCATGAGCGGTACCTCGGGCTCGCCGCTCTTGCGCCTAGCTCCATTCACCGCAGCCGAGAACCGCCCAAGCTCTTCAGTAACCCCGTTGTACAGCTTCCGCATCACCTCCTGCACCCGCGGCTCGTTGAGGTACTGAAACACAGCCAGCACCTTGGCCAAAAACTCAATAGCCTCGTACTCGTAATCCGGCGAGCTCAGCCTCCGCCTCTCCCAGCGCTGCACCGACATGGGTGCCACACCCGACCAGATCTACACACACACGGGAAAACCGCCCTTAGCAACACTCGCCCCAACAAACGCCTAATCGAGAGAGAGAAAAAATGCATACCTTCATCTTCAGCCCCCCAACCGCCCGATGCAGCACCACATCCCCCCTCCCCACCACCTCCTCAAACAACCCCCTCACCCTCCCCTCAAACCCCTTCCCCCTCCACACCCCCCTCACCTCCTCCTCATCCCTTAACCACACAACCGGCCCTTCCACCCCGCTCTTCTCCCCTCCAGGCAACAACCCCTCCGTCCCACCACGCGCAAACTCCAAAAACCCCCCCACCAAGCTCCCATACTCAAGCCCGGCGTCCGCCTCGTAGTTCCCAGGGAGATAGAAGGGGTCTTTCTTTGGGGAAAGGGGGGTAGCGGTAGAGATGGTGGGGATAGAGGAAGAGGGGGATAGTGCGGCGGCGGCGGAGGAGGAGGGGAAGGCCCAGTAGACGCGCGGGGTGCCGTAGCCCATGGCTGAGTCGTAGGCGGTGGGGTTGGTGACGTGGAGGGTTTGGGAGGTGGTGGCGGTCCAGGGGAGGAGGCGGGGGGTGGGGATGGGTGGTGGTGGTGGTGGTGGTGGTTGTGGGCCGCCGCCTGGGGGTGGGGGTGGGGGAGTCGTCATTGTGGAGGTTTGGGGAGTGGATGGGTGTTGTCGTAGGAGATCAGAAGTCAGTCGCTGTGGATGAGCCGGGAGGAAAGGTGCTGGCGCGAATGAGGGTTGGAGTGTAGTCGGGGATTGTCGCTACGGCTGAACGGGTGGTCGGAAGCTGTGCAGTCAGGATTGGTGGTGAGCCTGGCGATGGCGCGTCCTCACGTGAGGCCGTGTCAAAGCAGTGCGCAGGCGCGAGCGCGACTGAAAAAGAGCTCGCGGTGCAGCTCGGGCCCAGACTCGGTGGAAGCAATTGATTGCGCGCACGCGTGTTTGCAGACGAGATGACAGGGGAGATTGACTGCGAGAAAGAGGAAGGAAAAGGAGAGGCGCGCAGCTTTTTGTACCGCGGCCAGAACAGCGCGCAGGATCGTTGCCGCGCCGCGGGTGGCGTCGTGGTAGCCTGGAAGCACGGCCATTTTTTGGACTGATCCCGGCTCTTATTGCTCGAAAGCGCCGACACGGCGACGGCGCGATGCTCGAGGCATGGGAAGTAGGCAGAAGAGCTGGTAGCATGGATGAGGCTTGATCGATGGGTCAGGCGGGTGCGTGAGGAGAAAAGGGCCCGGAAAGGGTTTTGGCGCACGGTCCTACATCGCCGGGCAACTGCGCACATGGCATCAAAGGACGGCGACGGATATTGCTTTCCATCATTCGCGCCTTCAATATTGGATAGAGTGCCATCAATCGAGACTCGAGATCCACTCTAGCCTGCAAGGATACGGCAAGGGGTATTTCATCGCCTCATTAAGCCACAGCTCGATGCTCTTAGAGGCCTTTACCGCCGCTCATTGTGCCTGAACATGATAAAATTACATGCCTCGCCGGGGAAGCTGTTCCGCCTCTTATCTCTCCGCACTCCTAAAAGTATCAGCACGATTCAGTCAACCTTATTCTTAACTTCTGTTCCAGGGTTTGGAAGTCGACACATGAACGACTTTTGTATCAATCACATCTCAAATCTTCTTCCAATTTCCAAAACAGCATTGGCTGAGCTATTTCTCCAGTAAGGCGTGATATCTTCTCCGGGTGCCTTGGAAAAGAGGTCGTATTGGCGTTTTCACCCCAGGTTTTAACGTGGATTTTGAAGTCTTCATGGTTGATAGCGGATGTGTAGACGCGAGCGCGCTAATAATTATTTACGCGTTCAATGTCAACACCAGTAGTCCAGAACAAAACATAAGGAACCCTTACGAAGGACCGTGCGAATTTCATCTGGCAAGTGGTTTGGCCGTATGTATCAAGTCTCTCACTTGGAAATATGGATTGCCTTGAGGAATGCCACGAGAAATGTGGAACGACGGATCGTAATACTTGACACTGAAATGAAAACGTAGTAACACATATTTGCTTAAGCAACCTCCTTAAGCTTTCTCAATTTCTCAGTTCCGACCTTCATCCCGTTCATGCCATCATTTAGAGTGGTTGCAGTAGACGAGTCTAATACAGGCTCCACCGCTGCGAACCCCGAACCCACTCTTTTCACAATCGGAAAGGACTTATACTTGGGCTGCACCTTGGGCTCACTGTGCTTATGGACATGCCCATTGATGACAATGGCGTGAAGTCTCTCCTTGTCTTGGAGGATCGATATGTCCTCAAGTGGATTGCCGTCGACGAGAATGACGTCTGCGTAGTAGCCGGGCTGAACCTTACCTAGAACGTCCGGATGGCCCATGATCTCGCCACCGAGCGCCGTGGCTGCGACGATGCTTTCCATGGGCGTGTAGCCAAACAGGTTGGCAAAGTGCATCAGATCGCGCGCGTACGTCCCATGCACCGCCCATCCAAACCCATAGTCACCGCCCGGGAGCACGCGGATGCCGCGCTTGCGCATCTCATTCATGTTCTTGCAAGTCGAGTCCACCTGGTGCACCAAGCCTTTCTTGGCCGCGAATTCCGGCGTGAATCCAAAGGCCGCTGCTTCGCCGGTGCAGCTCGTCAGCGGCAGATTGATGGCCGGCGCAACAAACACGCGGTCCTTCCGTGCCTCAAGCATGTCCAGGCCCTCCGCGTCCACGAAGTCGGCGTGGTATATAACGTCAACACCCGCCTCGCAACACATCTTGACGGACGCCGCACTCCGGGCGTGCGCGCAGACGCGCTTTCCACCACCGTGCGCCTCCTCAACAGCGGCGACCGTCTCTTCAAGCGTGAAGTACGTCTCCTCGCTCGGCAGGTCCGTGATGTCGTCGCCCGTCATGCTGAGCTTGATGTTGTCGACGCCGAGCGCGACGAGCTCGCGCACCGCCTCGCGCATCTGGTCGACGCCGTCTGCGTAGCGCGTTATTACGGGAACGATTGCGCCACAAGTCCGCGCGATCTCCTGCCCGTTCGCCAGCGTGCGCGGCCCGGGAACCATGCCGGCCTTGATTGCGCCCTTGACCGAGACGTCCAGACGTGGCCGCGCTGACGCTGCGCCAAAGCACATGGTGTAGCCGCAGTCGAGGTAGGTTTTAGCTGAGTGTGCGGTGTGGAGGACGTGTTCTTCCACCGGTAGGCCTGTCAGGGCGTCCAGCGTCGGGGCGTCGTTGTAACTCAGATGGGTGTGGGAATCGCAGAGCCCGGACATCAGTGTCTTCTTGCCTTGACCGTCGATGACCAGGGTGTTCTCCCCTTCGTGTGGGTGATTGACTACGCCCACCTCTTTGATCCGCTCGCCTTCAATGAGGACATCGCCAGGGTACGGGTCTCGCCCGGTAGAGTCGATGATGATGACGTTCTTGAAAATGATCCTGGCAGGATCCCCTGGCTTGCGGTTGGACAATGAAATGTCTGCAGGGTCAGGCTTGTACGGTGGGTCTGCACCGGTTTGTGCCATAGTGGAAGGATGTATGGATCCGTGTAGTAGACTTGGCGAGGAGCAGATGCAGTGGCAATATTTATGATACTCGTTGACCCGCAGGTGTGGTAGGAGGCAATCCGAGACCCCGCTCGGCTACCTGCCGTCAGCCATTAAGAGCTTGGATGATATGATCACCAACGAAACCCCGGTCGGCCATGCTCATTCAGCCATCTATTGCAGAGGGGCAAAACGTGGTGCTTGGCAAGGCAGGATATGATCGGCGCTCGATATTAACCTATGCTTACTCTGCGTTGTTTGATGTCGTATTTGGTTGGGATTGAATGCGGAGACCTCGGCATATTGGACCCGAGCGTCAAATAATCAACAAAGGGCTTTGATTCCTATGAACAAGTTCATTGAGAGATACCTCTACAAGATGGCAGAAATGAGACGTATGAGAAGTGTGGATTGTTCATTACTTGGCTGTGTTTAACACAGTGGAAAGAGGCATGAACCGCCTCAGCCCTGAAGCTCTCGCAACCACTTCTCTGGCTTTCATGTTGTCGTCTTGGTGCTCAGTCAGTATTACTTGAAACGTTTGTTCTGAAGTTAGATCACTGTTGCAGGATATGTCTGTATGAGGCCATGGACGTAAGTTTTCTACAAAACATATGAATCTGAGGACATTCCTTGCTGTGCCGTAACATTACAATGGCTAGGGAGCAATGCAAAAGCAAAATAGCTGCTCTATAGCCCGCATCAAATTCTCACCTGAGTTCGTCGAATGTCAAGAATGTAAAAGAATCTGTAAGGGTCCATCATCAGTACAGTCATGATACAACTTAATAGCATGCATCACAGAGTCATTACAATAGTGAAGTTTGTTCTCAATCTTGCCCAGAGTGCCGGTTTCCAGTCATATGGGACTGGAGAAGAGAGGGAATGAGTGGTAAAATGTATCCAGCACGTACGTGAAGATCTGATCTGAGGATTTCCTACTAGCATTCACAGCTTCGAAGCCCTGAGTTGAAATGCTCGAAACGTTTCGATCATCATATTGCCTCTCTCTGTAGAACAGAACCCGATCTGTAGGATCGCATCTCCGCTTTCGGGCCGCAAGAAATCCCGGAAGAAGTTGTTGATATCATGATCTCTGTGCCAGTATCGTTTGTCGTTTGGATCTTTTTTGAAGCAAAATGCTGCGTCCCAGTCATTCGAGCCGCGGAAAACAAATTTCTGTTCATCAAACAGAGCTGACGGTGATATCAATAGTTGTGGTCGGAAGCGTTGGCTGATTTCCTGAGCGATGCGCAATTGCTTTGCCGATGGTCCAGGATTCCCTGGAGAGGGGAAGACATGCTCGAGAAATTGGGTAACATGCCCCAAGCTCGAAAGGACCTCAGCCAGACAGGTCACCCACAGACCTTGTGGACAAGCCGGAAGAATCTTGACGGCAAGATGGGCAAACATTTGCATGACCAGGCTACCGCGTCTACGAGATGGTGTGACAACAGTAAGTCCTGTATGCAAAACTGGCTCGGATACCCCTGGAATGCGGAGAAAGAGCGTGGATGAGAACGCAACCGCACAATTTCTCGCTTGGCTGTCGTCGTACGCTACCACGATAATCTTATCGTCAAGAGCATGGGGCTCTGAGCTGAGACACTGATAGTTCGGGACTGGATGCAAGCCTGTTGCTGCAATTTCCATTAATGTGCCACGGAGTCCTGCCAATTCGGTCTCGGTCATCCACTGGCTTGGTTTCTCATAGACTTGAAACTTCATCGTGACTAGAACTCGGTAGTCAGTGATACACTTTTAGGAAAATACAGGGAGTTTACTATTTACCTGCTTTTCTGTGAGGGCTCAGGGCACGGAGGCTGAACAGGGAGCTTCTGTAGGCAGTAATAGATAGATATCAGACGAACCCTTAAGGGGTTTCTATGTAATTTGGTGTTGGGTAGAAGAAAAGGTGTGCGCGCACGTGCCGCGCAGGGGCCTCGCCAGCCCTTCGCAGGCGAGGCGCCTAGCTTAAGGCCTAAGGCTCTCACATTTTCCGTAATACTAAGGGGACTTTTATACTATAACCGAGGGGAGAGACTGTCCCGTATGATATAGCGTGGGAGACTGAATTCAAATACGAGCAGTTGAGTTTTTTAGTGGTGGTGGCCCCTTGTCCATCCATCTTCTGTATCTTAATTTAGCCGCACAAAACTATTAAGATGACAGCGGTCCAAATCTGGTTAGTGTCGATCTCAATTCCTACCTAAGCGTGCAACATTCATCTTGCTCTATCTCAGTCATCAATACCCAATTAGATTAGTCATCTTTGCCATCCTCGGTAAGTTACCGAGTTTAGCCGATGGTAGGATCTACGGGGGACTTGTAGGTGTTATACGATAGTAGGTATTTTCCTTACACTTATAGGGGTTTTCCGGCACTAGTAATTAGGCGCTATTGTTTGTAATTAACAGTCTAATTGTCTTTTCTCTATTTATGTACGCCCGTAAGCAGCCCTAAAACGGCATGTCTTATATTAAGACTAAGGAGCCTGCGGATGGTAAAGAAGAATATATCAAGTAGAAGAATCTTACAAGATGGTCAAATACGTAGGCTGTTGGTAATCGCACCTGGGGCCAATCTTATTCGCACATAGGGTCCCCGATATCGGCGGTGTCCTTCCTGCTAGGAATATTAGAGAATAGCAGCTAAACGCCGCGTACCTTCTCCTAATATCCCTAGAGGCAATTCAGTAGCCGTCCAGCGAAACCAGCGCGGCCGGCCCCACGCTGCGGCTCTAGGCCACGGCTCCAGGCTGCCAAGGCTGCCAAGGCTCCTAAGGCTCTACCTACTGGCTGCTGTCCGCCTAAGGACTGCCTAGGAGGCCCATCCGTCCTGAGTGGGCCGGGAAGACAAAGTTCAAGAGAGGTGGTCTCGGCGTTCTCGGCGAATTAGGTAGACACGAAAGCGAGACCGATGCCGGCGTGCATAGAAGTCCAGGTGCAAATAAGATTGACTCTCGGTGCGATTACCAACAGCCAATACCTAAGCCGTATCTCATATTGTAGGAAGGAGCTCGTTCGTACACAGCAGCATGGAGATTATGAGGACACCAGGGGCCGTGGATGCCGCCGTGATCGGATTTTCGATGTGCCTGTTGGAGCCGTATATGTGAATAGGTGAATGACGCAGAAGTTGTATTGTTTTGGAAGAGAAGCCTAAGGAGACGGCTATGTAACAGGTGCAACCCCCCGGCTCCTGTCTTCCCTAATACCACTATCGTCACTACCATAACAGTGCCAATATTGAAAAGGGCAAACAGCATGGAAGAGTACAAGCTTATAGCCCCGATAAATTTTTATTTGGAATGATCCTATCAAGAGAGAGAATTACAACATGTATGATAGTGGATCTCTCCAAACTTTTAGCTGAAAGAGAAGTAACTACTGGACCCTAGGGCAGATGCCTCCTACGAAATCTTGCTGGTATCCGCCCCTTCGGAGGCATCGTTCCGAAGAGAAAGAATGCCTTGTCTCCCTCATATGTGACATTATCTGGCCCCGTCAGTTCCAGCTCCAGCGCCCTGTTCAGCAGGGCAAAAGAACCAATCATTTCTTGCTTGGCGAAGTTGCGCCCGGGACACATGGTCTCGCCACCTCCGTACGGGACCCATGCTCCCGTGAGGCCAGCCATAGAAAATGATGGTCCGTTGGACTCGGTCGCCGACGGAGCTTCCGCAGAAGGGATCCGCGAGGGACCGCTGGCTTCATCGCCAGGGTAGACGAGAAACCTTTCCGGCCAAAATTCCTCCACCGGATGTGGGTGCTCTCTGGTACCGGTGTTCCACACGTTTTCATCAAACGCCGTTACATTTCCGAGGAGGAGAACCATAGCTTTCTTCGGAAATTTCCATCCCTTCAGTGGCTGCTCGTCCGTGTGGATGTAGCGGGAGAGCATGTTGGTGGTATGTAGTCGGAGCGTCTCTGCGTAGATGGACTGCAGCAAAGCCGAGTTGCAGACCTTGTTCATGTCCAATTGTTCGTTGTGAAAAGCTGCGTCGACTTCGTGGAGGGCGCGGGGAAGCAAGGAAGGCGTGCGTAGGATGTGGATGATCATCCAAGTAACGGCAGGGACTATGTTCACGTTGGTACTACGCGCCAGTCAGCTTTAACAGAGCCCAGGGAGGGAAAGGGGCGTACACGAAGAGCAGGATCAAGTCTCCCGAGGCCATGACATCTTCATCCATACCGCCCATTGTGATATAAAGTTCCTTTCTTTTCTTGACAAATTCGCAGCCCCACCATTCGTCCCACTCTGGTCCGGCAGAGCTGAGCGGCAGATGACTTTGCGCAGCCTTGTTCCATTTCTTGAGATTGGATAGCATTTTGGCCCTCGCCTCGTACGCTTTTCGGGCCATGAACCTGGGAGGTCCCTGAACGAGAGTCGGCGTGGCTTGGAAGAAGGCGCGGAAGTCCTCCGCGAGGGTGGGATTCACGTTGAAGATCTGCGTCCCGAAGATGGACTCGGCCGACGCCCTGAATATGATGCTGCTCAGCCAGTGGTGTAGGTCGGGGATGGGCATCCATTCCTTGCTGCCGTTGTCGAGGGTGCGGAGCTGGCGTTCCAAGCTCTCTGTGAAGCGCACGGTCATACCCTGCAGCCTGCGGCCAGACATCTGCGCGACAACGAGCCGGTGGTGAAGATGGTAAAATCTCTTTTCAGGCGGCACATTCGAGCCTGGAAACGGCCTGGAGCTGATCCCAGAGTCATCATTGCCAAACACACCCTGCAGCATGGATTTGGGCGCGCCTGCAACGTGGTCCATTACCATCATGGTGGTTGCAAGGCTAGTCTCGGTCCAGCCAGCCTTGAAAAACTCTGCAATGTCTCTCGGGGAAGAAACACAGTACATCTTCTGGTTTGCAAGTCTCAAGCGAAACGGCTTGCGTCCGTATCGCTCTCTGAATTGCTCGTCAGTCCGCTGGGTGGAATAGAAGATCAGCTTACTTACGCCAGCCGGGTCACATAGCCATGGGTGTCGCGCATCCACGGCACCAAGTTCCCAATCCCCGGCAGCCAGTAGGGCACCACTGATGGCTCTTTTGCGGTAGCATTGTGCCGGGCCAAAAGGGCGGTCTTTGTGCTGCTGACGACGTATGTCAGAGTGCAGATCAGGGCTGCCAACGCGACCGCCACGACCGCGTGGCCGAATTGTCGATAGAGGTTATGTTCGAGTATATGCATAACGCGTACGAGAGCCTATGCCTCGGCTGTCATTGTTGCGATCCGTAGCTAGAAATAAGTATAGCAGCTCATAGCCGATAACCGATACCCGGTGCTCTATTTGCGAAGCTTCTCTCGGAAACCGATCAGACAGTAGGGTTTTGGTCCCGGCGGCTAACATCTTGATTGATACTGAAGATTTCAAACTGGGTTCTGCCGTTCTACCCCCTTTGAGCCAGCTCGTGTTCCGTATTCGGATTCTCTTACTGGTAACCACTATAAAACCACGCAACATCATCAAGGCCTGGACTGTAATTACTTCTTAATTGTTCTGATACTGTTCACTATCTGTCTCAGTCATTGATACCTGACCAGAACAATTTTTTCTGCCATCCGTAGGAAGCGCGCATACGATGTCCCAATGGCATACGCACTGACCTCTCTCTATCCATGCACACCCTTAAAGCTGCCCGAATAAAGTTATTCATCCTCAGCAAAGTGGAGGGCCGAAGCTACGTAGCGGAAACGACGTGGTAGCGAGCCTGCCGTGGCGTGATTCGGGTGCAATTGTATTAGTGTTACTTAATTCTACCCAGCTTACTCGATTCCGCCGAAGCCCTCCAGTTGGCCGGTAAAGCTCTCTTCCTGTCAGTTGAAACAATCTCCATACCAGGTGACGAGGTGTCGGACGACGAGAGGAGCCCGACTATCTCGCCCTCATCCTCGCCGCTATGACACGATTAGCAGAGGTCGCAGGTAGATTTGTTTTAACAGTCCACCAGTGCGTGAACGAGAAGCTCTAGTGCAAATGGCGACAATTCCTTTGAATGACTAGGTAAAATGCAGCGTGAGAGATAGTTTCGTCTTGGCGGTGGGCCAGACACTTACGGTGACGGACGACGGACCCATCATTTGTAATCTCGGTGTACCTCGGTTAGTTCGTAGAGCGAGCACGGGTCGGCTTGCTAGGTTACACTTCCGGGCCAACTCACCATGGAGGTAGCTACCAAAAGTTGAGAGCAGGGGCAATTACCGCCTCTGCCTACCGCTTACGGATTAAAATACTCTATTAAGCGCAGTCTCTTAAGTTTACCATTCCAACCTTTTCCAGCGCAAACATCATCATGAATACCATTGTCAACAATCCTGTCATCCCAAAGGCTCGAAGATCCTCACCACTAGTGTCAACGGCTTCATTAGATCCCATGTGGCCGATGAATTCCATCACTTCGGCTCCATAGTCCGTGGGACGGTACGCGAAACCAAGCGCAATGCTTGGATCATCAAGCTCTTCGAAGATACATCGGGACCGGGCAAGTTCGAGTTGGTCGCTGTTCCGCGAACATGGCTGAAGAAGGGGCTTTTGACGCCGTTGTGAAGGGTGCGCACTCTATTCCGAGCCGCACAACGGTCTCCAGCTTGCCACTGGCGGAAGGATAGGGATGTCGGCTGTTGTTCACATCGCCTGCAATGTGTCACTCGACCCTGACCCGAACAAGGTCATAGCTGGAGCCGTCGCTGGAGCCGTCAACGCTCTGAAATCCGCCAATAGAGAACCGACCGCGAAACGCCACGTCCTCACCTCTTGTCCATCGGCGGCAGACTCGTCAAAGCCAGGTGTCAAAGGAATCGTCGTGTCAGAGGATGCATGGAACGAAGACTCGATACGCGTGGAATGGGCGGATCCTCCATACCTTGTAGAAAGAGCTGGGCATGTTTACGCGGCCAGCAAGGCGCTGACAGAGGGAGAGCGGAGCTTCTACAATGAAGGGCAGGAACGGAGACGAGACCTTGTTGTGAATACGGGTGAGTGTCGCAGCGCCTGGCTGGAACTTGTATCTGATGTTCGCAGTATCTCCAAGCTGCAGCTTCGGCAAGAGTCTCGACTTAGCCAACCAAGGTCATGCCGCCACCTCTTCAATCATTGACTTCTTGTGGAAGGACAAAAACGTGCAACAGATTGCAGGGATCGGCCACGGAAGCTACGCCTTGACGGTCTACTCCTGTTCCACACGCAGAGTTCTCACACTGCGTATAGAGCATTACGTTGATGTTTAGGAAAATGCAAGACTCCACGGAGCGGTAGCCATCCATCCAGGATTCAACGGTGAAAGAATCTTCGCTTGGAACGAGCCTCGCAATCTCTTGGATGTTTTGCAGACGCAAAACCCAGGGGAAAAGTTCATCAACAATTTTCAGGGTGGTCGCGACTTGAGCGCCGCCTTTCCAAAGGCGCAGGTGAAACAGCCGAGGTTTCACGAATTTAGACGATAGCGCTTGGATGAACTCTCAAGGACTTCGGGTTGGAGCTTGAGCCTATGTCGTGTGTTTTTGGACAGGATTTTCGATAGATACCACACGTTTCACGTTTCCATTCATACTCTCTGCCTTAGGCCAGAGAGAGCCCGGGAATATGAGTTGGTCCG
Organism: Neofusicoccum sp. Z2; assembly: GCA_037356115.1. Taxonomy (NCBI): domain Eukaryota; kingdom Fungi; phylum Ascomycota; class Dothideomycetes; order Botryosphaeriales; family Botryosphaeriaceae; genus Neofusicoccum; species Neofusicoccum sp. Z2. Next base: position 45,837 of record JBAWJY010000088.1, read on the forward strand.
GAGGAGAGATGGAATTTCCAATCGACCTTTCCTGCGTCGAAGGATCCACCGAGATGGGATGAGCATAGTGCTTGTATTAATTCGGCATCGGATGTACTTTCGGAATCAATGCGGAGTTCGGTTGTGCTGCAACCCGACCAACTTCAATATTTTCGCTTACCTTATGTGGACTTTCATAGATCAATGCACAAATGATAGTAAGCTGACAGGGAATCAACCCTTGGCTGTCTTGGGAGAGATCAACAAAAACGTGCGGAGATAAAGAAGGCCGACGAACGGGCCCGAGGTCGCCGAGCACGAGTTTTGTAAGCGGTGAGTCATCGCGCCCCCTGCTGCTGACACCTGCGTTAGGTCTTGAACCAGTCAGGCGGGGTATCCAAGGTGTGGCGTGCGGAATGCGTGATGATTGGCTGTGTGTTACGTAGATCAGCCGCCTCCCGTTTCGAAAGCTTGCACAACTTCATCTGTTGCGCTGTTAGAAAGCAGAGCTATTTTAGAGGCCCGGAGTTCGGGCAATCCTGCGACAACTATGCCGAAGGGTAGTCCGTCTACTACGTAGTAAGCGCAAGAAACGGACGAATGACAGTGGATCAATGTGATGGAGCAGGATCTTAAAAGGATCTCGAGCTCCAGGCAGCTGGCTTTAGCATCCAAAACTCAAGACGCCCTCCCTCTACAATTTGAAAAGGCAACCGCAATCAATATCCTGTCACGACACTTGGTCTCTCAACATGTCTGTCTCGCTTTACGATATTACCGTTCCTGTCTACATCCGACAGCTCAAAAACCTTTCCGCATTCCTTACGAAGGTACGTCAGCGTTTCCAGAGAGCACATGAAGTTTTCAATGATGTTGGAATTTTTGTCTCTGCAAGCCTTCGCATCTTCCCAAGCACTCTCCCAGACAGTGTCTTGTTTCTTGATTATTTCACCAAAGCTGCGCAACGATCATGTTCTTTCACAGCTTCCGCCATTTCCTTCTTTCCTCAATCTGACTAGTGCTCTGACAATCTTGCAGGCCGAGAAGTGGTGCGATGAAAACTCGAAGCCCCATTCCGAACTGATTGAGGGCCGCTTGGCGCCCGACATGCACCCTCTCCCCTTCCAAGTCCGCACGTGCGTCAATATGGCCCAGAACGGGACATTGACGCCCTCTTGGACGTTCCTCACAGGCGTCAATACACTGGACGATGAGACCTCATTCGCAGGCCTTCAGGCGGGCATCCAGAAGAAGATTGACCACTTGAGTACTGTGAAGAAGGAGGACTTGGAAGACAAGCCCATAAGTTTCTGGACTGGGGGTGAGGAAATCAATCACGCCGACATTCTTGAATTGGTGCTGACTTTCGTTTGTGGCCACAGGCGCGCCAGACAAAGGGATCGAGTTCAAGTTTGACAATGGCCAGGAGTTCCTCACGCGGTTCATCCTCCCAAACTTCTGGTTCCATGAGACGACGGCGTATGCAATTTGCAGATCGAAGGGGGTCGAGTTGGGCAAGAGGGACTACCTTGCGGGCGGCGTGCCATTGTAGTGAGATGTTGTAGAACAATGTTCCAGTTGAAGTTGGGTGATATTGGAACTGGTTGGTGGACTAGCAGGAGAGAAACGGGGAAAGGACGTGATTGGACAAATTCATCTCCACGACTGCGGTCTCCAGCTTATGGCTTTTCAAGCTTATCGAATCCAATAGAAATAGGGATTATCGTGTTCAATTGTTCCTTGAGATTCTCTGGCAAAGCAACAGTAGAACAACCCCGTCGCGGAGAGACTCTGCAGGGTCGCATGGTTCCCGGAACCCTCGAAGGCGTCTATTTGGTGCGTTCCACCTGGGGCCATAGATAGCGCGGACGATAGAAGAACGTATGCTGAACGCCCGAGTTGACACCTTTAGATGTCCAGATCCTAGACTCAACATCAATGGAGCTACGGGTAGAAGGACACTTACGTCAAGTCCAGCTGTTGGGGGCTCGCGTAGAGTGGCGGTGCGGGTCTCAGCCACAAATTTCCGGACAACTTCCGCCTATTCTCATTGGATCCTTTCTCGGGAACATGGCAGCTGAAAACCTTTCGCTACCCCCCCCACCCCCACCCAACAGACTCGACGACAGGAGGCCGGAGTGCTCGGACGGAGAACAAGCGGACAACTCATCTGTAGCCGTTCCGGCCGCGGAGCATCGACGTAAGCGCCAAGTAGCGGGAGTTTTCGAGATACGATGCTTTGGGTGCGGCGACACCTGAAGAGGAATTGGGAAATCTCGCATAAAGCATCGTCGATGCAGATATGATCGGCTCTATAGGCTGGGGCCGATGTGCGTGATCCGACGTGATGGCGTTGTCCACCATTGCATCTGCTGCCCGCAAACGTTTTCCTGCATGTACCCTGCCCGCGCGATGAACTTTCCAGCTTTCGGGCGGCCCCTGCAGATCGGCTGACAAAATGTGGAGCATGGCTGATTGGTAGCCCGGCCACGTGGGAACAGCTGTGTGCATTTCCCAAGATGAGGAAAGATCTCCTAATCGATAGTTCACTCAGACGGCCGGGGAGACAAAGGTCAGGGTGGGAGCTGGCCAAGCAAGGAGAGCAAACGCGGAGCCCTATTCTGTGTTCTTTCGCAGGCCATTAACTACCAGCGTATCGTCCGCTAGCCGGTTTGCTTTGCCACGCCTACACCACTAGGGAGGCGTTGGTGCACAGATAGGACAAGCCGTTGAGCGCCGGTTGACGGCGCTGGGGCGGCGTTGCCAGCCACAGCGCCGTTAGTGCCAATTCGATATTCAGTGTGTTGCCTCGTCCCAGCTGCGTCGCCGTACTAAAACGTAGATGGAAGTGTACGGGGCCAGCCTCGGCTGCTGGTTGGTGCGATTGCGTAGGATTTGAAATCTCGGTAACTGCAATCGTCTATCCGCCTCCTAGCCGCTCCGATTCAAATACTTGTCCTTGAACAGCCTCCTCGTAGCCCCAGGCATGCCAATTGCAGTCCACGCTCGTGTCCTCCAATGGATGGCGTCTGGTTGCTCGCCCGCGACATCTCGGTGGTAGGACACGTTGCTCCGCAGTCGCGAAGTCCCAGGCTGACCGTCGAGTAGAACCAGAATGACGACCCCCGCATCGGTTCGTCGCGGGACAATTCCTCGTCCGCGACGGTAGCGGGGATTGGCTCGGGCTCTAATTCGTCCTCCACTTCGGCTCTGTTTACTACCTTGATACCCGTCTCTGTTTATGCTAGCGTTTGTGTTGCGATCTTCCTCTTCTTGCGTTGCAAATGTTCGCGGGTGTATGCGCCACGAACCTTTTTGTCAAGCCTTCACCATTAGTACGTCCCTTGGACTTCCACCGCGTCAAGGCCTATGCTTACTGTACTCAAAGCGAGCGTACTCCAGCGTTGCCTGCCACGTGGTTCACATGGTTCAAGACCTTCTGGCGCACTCCCGACACCTACGTGTTGAACCATTCGTCCATCGACGGCTTCTTGTTCCTGCGGTTTCTGAAGGTCTTGCGCAACACCTGCATCGTGGGCTGTTGCCTCACATGGCCGATTCTGTTCCCGCTTCATGTCTACGGTGGTGGATCGAGTGAACAGTTGGATCGTCTGACCTTCGGCAATGTAACGCATCCACACCTGTTTTACGTCCACGCCGTCGTTGCATGGATCTTCTTTGGTGAGCAGGCGTGCAAAGCTAGCATCAGAACCTCTCAGCCCGCTGATCTTGAAGCAGGATCCATCCTGTACACCGTGTGCAGAGAAAGCATTTACTTAATCAACCTTCGCCAGGCGTACCTGCTTAGCCCATTTTACGCCAACCGCCTTTCCTCCAGAACCGTCCTTTTCACTTGCATACCCCAGCAGTACCAGGATGAAGCCAAGCTGCGAAAAGTATTCGGCGACTCGGTCAAAAATGTCTGGATACCTAAATCGTCATGGGAGCTGGAGCGACTTGTGAGGGAGAGAGACCAGACCGCATCGCGCCTGCAAGATGCAGAGATGACCCTGCTCACCAAGACCAACGCCGCTTGGAGGCGGGCTGCAAAGAACGGCCATCCCGACATCGCGCCCGCGGACCTCGAGAAAGGTCCGGTGGGATGTCCCTCGGCAGCCTCAAGCGTCAGCGCAAAGGGGGCGCATGACAAGCCTGCAGCGGAGCATAACGTCACTGCCTACGGTCCAGAAGGTCCACCCTTCGATGTCCCAGGATCTATAGCAGCGCAATGGATTCCCCAAAGCGCGCGACCGAGACACCGCCCACTCGCCAACTTTGGGCGGCGAGTCGACACTATCAGATGGACGAGGAAGCGTTTGAAGAAGCTTTCGCGGGAAATAGCAAAGGTGCGAAAGCGGATTGGCCGAGGAGATGCGGGGAGCCCTCTTCCTGCTGCCTTCATCGAATTCAGCACCCAAGATGAGGCTCAGGTCGCCTACCAAGCTCTTGCTCATCATCGTCCTTCCCACATGTCGCAGCGGTATATTGGTATTCGTCCGTACGAGATCATCTGGTACTCTTTGCGAATGCGATGGTGGGAGCGCATCATCCGGCGATTCTCCATTCTTACGGCAACCGCCCTATTGACCATATTCTGGTCGATACCATGCGCCTTTGTTGGAATGCTAAGCAACATCAACTTCCTCGCGGAGAGCATCCCCTTTCTGAGCTGGATCGACAAGCTGCCCAGCTCCATTGTCGGGTTCTTGACTGGTCTCCTGCCGGCACTTGCACTCTCACTCTTAATGTCTATTGTTCCGGGAATAATGCGAGGTAGGTAGCACTGGCCACCTCATCCTCTCAAAGCTTACCAAATATCAGTGTTTGCAAGACTCGCGGGCGTCCCTTCGCTGTCTCTCGCCGAACTATTCACGCAACGCGCCTACTTTGGATTCCAAGTCCTTCAGGTGTTTCTGGTCACGACGTTCACGTCCTCGGCTTCTGCCTCAATAACAGACGTTATCAAAGACCCGCTCTCCGCAAGGGAGCTCCTATCCCAAAGTATCCCGAAAGCATCAAATTTCTACTTATCCTACGTGGTCATCCAATGTCTGGGTTCGGGAGCGAGCAACATACTGCACTTGTCCAGCCTCTTTCGGTATCATCTCGTGTCGCGATTCACGCGAAACCCCAAGATCACATATGCCCGATGGCATAGGCTGAGAAAAGTCCGCTGGGGAGGTGTCTTCCCTGTATTCATCAATCTGGGCGTCATCGGTAAATATTCCAGTGACCCATCCTGTCCAATCCGAATATCCGAGACTGAAATATACCCAGCAATCAGCTATTCGGTCATCGCCCCACTGATCCTTGGTTTCACGGCCATTGGATGCTCCATCACGCACATGGTCTACAAATACAACCTCCTCTACGTCTTCGGTGCCGAAATCGACACGCGAGGGCTGTCCTACGTCGTAGCGCTCAAACAATTGCTCACAGGTCTTTACCTCGCAGAGATATGCCTTCTCGGCCTGTTTGGCTTGCGGCTTGCCTTTGGTCCGCTCGTAATGATGGTCATTAGCATCATCGTCACCGCTGTCGTGCACATGTCTCTTGACGAAGCAGTCGGTCCCTTGCTCGAGAGCCTCCCAAGAACGCTTTCTGTCGAGAAAGAGATGGAGCTCCTGACCGGGCATACCCCATCGGCAAAGGAGAGCATAGAGAACTTTGACAATTTCGATACTCTCCCAACTCTCGCTGATACATCACCCATCGAAGACCAAACACACCCAGCCAACGACCCTGAAATTACTCCAGTACCAAGCGAGACCAGCACAAGGAAAGGAGAAGTGCCATCACCTGATGCCAAAAGTAAATCGAAGAACGACTACAACGAGGAGGACGGCTACGACACAGACGCTTCCACCTCTTCCTCGTCAAACACTGGCCTCAACCGCGAAAGAGCCGTCGAAGGCGCGGAAGGCGTCCTCGCAACCACTCTCACTCTGCTCAAACTCCTGGCCAAGACGCACATGCAACCCTTCTCAACCGATCACTCCACCGCCGACGCCGATAACGTCGCCGCCGCTCCTCCCCTCTCCCATCCAAACGAATCCCCTCCCTCTTCCTCCCCCTCCTTCTCCCCCGCCCGCTCCCTCCTCACCGGCGCCAAAACCCTCCACTCCCTCCTCACCCTCCTGATCTCCCCTCCCCCACCACCTCCCCCCCCAACCCCCCACCCCCTCACCTCCACCCTCCTCCACACCCTCCTCTCCTACCTCCACCCCGAAATCTACTCCTCCTACCCCACCCTCCGCACCCTCATCCCCCCCGACCACCCCGTCCCCGCCCCCTCCCACATCTCCGCCCACAACGACGCCTATCTCCCGCCCGCCATGGTGAGCGGGGCGCCCAGGGTATGGGTTCCGGATGATGCGGTGGCGGGGGCGGGGTGCGCGAGGCAGGAGACTGCGCATTCGGGGCTTGTGACGGGGGTTGTGGGGGGTGCAGGGGGGGCTTGGATGGATGGGGTGGGGGGGATTGAGGTGGATGTGGGGAGGGGGTGGGGGGAGTTGGTTGGAGAGGGTGGTGCTGGGGGGAAGGCGTGGTTGAGGGATGGGGAGTTGGATTGGGGGAGGGTGAGGTGGTGGTGATGTGATGGGGGGAGGGGTTGTGGGTTGGTGGAGCGAGGTCTGGAGAGATGGGAAGGGCTTGGGGTTGTGGGGAATGTTGCGTGGAGATAGTAGATAGTAGATTAGAGAGAGAAAGAAGGGAAGAGAAATAATGTCTTTGCTTCCTGTTCCTTGTTCTTCTTGCTTGGCTGACGCCTGGAGTACTTCCGAAGTTGCGGCTTTTTCCAGTCATGGAAGCTTTCTTTAAAAGGACTTGATGGTCAAAGAGGCCTGAAATCTCAGGAATGAGGACTGGTCCTTGTGTGGAAGAGTGATCGGATAACACCTACATAAGCTTCAAGATAGGATAACACCTACCAATATAAGCTTCAAGATTCACTTTGACCAAACGTTTTTCCTATCAAACTTTCGGCATTCCGGCCGAACGAGGCCAAGCGTCGGCAGTTGTGCGCTGCTGTGCAACGGGAAGCTGTAACCGCCGAGCAGATCTTGGCGAGTGTTTTTAACTTCGAACGGCGGAGGGATCGGGAGTGCGGGGTTCGGGAGTCTCGGAAGGAGGTACCAGATCGCCTCGAGTGGACGGGAGCTACAAATCAGTCCCGACATCATCCCATTGAAACGAAAGCGTCTTTTGTTTCAGAAGCTCAAGAAGAGCCCACGCCATGTTGGAATGTCTGATCATCGGGATCTTCGTGGCCTACGTGGTGTACCAGCGTTTCTTCCATCCCCTGGCGAGATTTCCAGGACCGTTGTTGGCTTCCTTTACCAGCTTCTGGAAAGCTCACCACGTCATCCTTGGCGATTACGAAAAGAAGATCCTCGAGCTTCACAGGAAACATGGCAAGATTATCAGAATCGGGCCCAATCATCTGGATATCAGCGACGGAGAGGCAGTCAAGGATATCTACCTGGCGGGCAAGTCATTCGTGAAGAGGTGCAGTGCTTACCCAAAAATCCGCTTTCGGCCGCTGATTGTATACAGTTCCTTCTACGATGCATTCACAGCGCTCAGACCAACCATCTTTGGGACGCGGGATGAGCAGATTCATGCAGCAAGGAAAAAGGCGCTGACGGCTGGCTTCTCTCTGCAATCCGTCAGCCAGTTGGAACCGTTCATAGACGGCTGCCTCACGAAGCTGATCGAGCGCTTGGATAGAGCAGCTGCAGACCAAGAGACGATCAATCTCAAAGCGTGGATCTCGTTCTTCGTCATCGACGTCCTCGGGGAATTAGCGTTCTCGAGGTCATTCAACATGCTGGAGAAAGGCCAGGAAGAAGCATTGCCTCCGCTCAGAGAACACGTCAGACAACACCACCCCCCCCCCCCCCCCCCCCCCCCCCCCCCCCCCCCCCCCCAGCACGCCCCATACCACTGACGGCCCCGTCGCCAGGTCTACCTCGCCATGATCACCGGCCAATTCCCCTCCATCGTCCCCTACGTAAACAAATACCTCCCCTACGTCCCCATCCCATTCATCCAGAACGTAATCCAAGGCCGCCAAAAGCTCCGTCAGGTACATACTCACTCCCCCAACCGCAGCACCCACTCCTTCCACTAATCGCACCCTCTCCCTCCAAGATGGCAATCGACCGCGTCACCCTCGGCCTCACCACCCCCACCCCCAACCGCCCCTCCCTCCTCTCCAAACTCATCACCGAATACCACCACCCAGACAGCACCCTCGACAGCACCGACATCCAAACCGAAGCCTTCGGCCTCATCATCGCCGGCTCCCACAGCACCGCCGCAACAATCACCCTCCTCCTCCACCACCTCCTCCACAACCCCCACACCCTCTCCAACCTCGAACGCGAACTCGCCCCGCTGCTGCTCGCAGCAAAAAAGCCAGAGGGTCCGTATTGTGCCTGCGTGCCCCACACCGTCGCAGCATCATCGCGCTACCTCACCGCCACCATCACAGAGACTTTCCGCATCACCCCCGTCTTCACGATGCCGCTGATGCGGGTCGTGCCGGCGGGTGGTGGGCGCGTGATCGCTGGGCAGGTTGTGCCGGGGGGGACGGACGTGAGTGTGTGTAATTATGCGCTGCATCATGATCCGGGGGTGTTTGGGGAGGAGCCGGGGTTGGGGCGGTTTGTGCCGGAGAGGTGGTTGTGTGGTGGTACTGGTGGTGGGGACGGGAGGGAGAGGTATTTGATGCATTTTGGTGCGGGGCATAGGGCTTGTATTGGGAGGAATTTGGCGGGTGTGGAGATTGGGAAGGTGGTGGCGAGTTTGGTGGGGAGGTATCGGTTTGAGGTGGTGGGGGAGGGGGTGGTGGTGGAGGGGGCGATGCCGCCGATGACGAGCTTTGGGATTTCGGATTTGGATGGCGAGTTGCTGGTGAAGGTGGAGAGGAGGGAGCTGTGAGGGGTCGTCTGGGTCTGAGTGAAAGGGTCTTTTTAGTTAATGGATGGACGTGCTCAAGTTTTGGGATTTGTAGGGCTGCAGATGGAACTCACGGATGTGGTTATCTCGTGAACAGTTTGTCAATGTTAAGAAGTGGTTAAAGATATTTTCGTGAATGTACCAATGTCTATTCAAGATGGTATAGACAAAATATGAACGGTTATATACGCACGAGTCTCAACTTCCTCGGCCGCTACAACGACGGTGCCGCAGCACCGTTCTGATCCAGTCCGTTCAACAGCTTCTCGTATTCCTCTTCGGCAACCTTCATACAGTCATGGCCGTAAATCATCTTCTGGACCTCGGCATCAGCCCACTTGTCCGGCACGGAGCCGCCCTTCTTCTCCTTGAGGGCAGCGAACTGCTTGTCACGCTCCTCCTTTGCAGCACCATCACCAAGATGCAGCGATCTCCCCGAAGCGGCGGCGAGCTCGACGAGGGTTTCGGCGCGGTCCTTCCGCAGGTGCTGATAGACGCGCAGCGTCTTGTTTATAGTGTCGGGCGACTGGTCGGGCATGCGCGCCAGGATCACACCCAAGACGGCGGCGTCCTCGATGGCTTGGGCGGCGCCCTGGGCAAGGTGCGGCAGGGTCGGGTGGCAGGCGTCGCCGACCAGAGCGACCTGGCCGTGGACCCAGGTTGGGAGGGGGGCGTGGACGCGCAGCTTCCACTCGCAGACCTCGCCCTCGGGCACGAGATCCAGCATGCGCAGGATCATGGGGCTGAAGTCGCCAAAGACTTTGAGCATCTCGGACTTGGAGCCCTTGGTGGTGTAGGTCATGGAGGGGGCGTCGGCGAAGTTCTTGTCGGGCTGGGTGGTGGACAGGTTGTAGATGTTCTTGCTGTCGACGGGGTAGGCGATGATGTGGCGCTTCTCGCCGATCCAGCGGATGACGGCGTCGCTGTCGATCAGGGCCAGCAGCTCGGGATCGTGCTTGAGCTCGTCGCGGGTCAGCATGATGCGGTAGGCGGCCTGGCCGGTGTCGACGACGGAGGCGTCGACGTTCAGCTCGCGCAGCATCTGCTGGCGGATGGCGCTCTTGACGCCGTCGCAGGCCAGGACGAGGTCGGCGTCGACGTCGAAGGGGGCGCCGTCGCGCGGCACGGCGCGCAGACGCGGCGTGGGGCTCCACGACAGGACTTCTGTGATGGTGGTGCTGAAGTGGAAGCGGATGGCGGGCTCGCGCTTGCAGCCTTCGTACAGCGAGCCGGCGAGCGAGGCGCGGTGGCCGACCATGTGCGGGAAGCCGTAGGTCTGGCGGATGTAGGCCAGGTCGACGTGGGCCAGCTCCTGGTTGGTGGAGCCCTGGCGGATGCTGGTCTCGGCCAGGTTGACGGCGTCGCGCTCGATGTCGGTCCACACGCCGAGGCGGTCGAGGATGCGGGCCATGTTGGGGGCCAGCTGGATGCCGGCGCCGACGAAGCCCAGGTTGGAGGCGATCTCGTAGACGTCGATGTGGCTGAAGCCGTGGCGGGCGAGGGCGAGGGCGCAGGTCAGGCCGCCCATGCCTGCGGGCGTGTCAGCGGGAGCGCGCAGGGCGGCGGAGGGGACGCACCAGAGCCGACGACGGCGACGCGCAGGTCCTTGTTGGCGTCCATGGCGGCGACGGCGAGGGAGAGGGCAGCGGGCGGGCAGCGGCGGGCATGGCGGGCGGCGGCGCGGCAGATATAAGGCGGGCGGCGTGACGGCGAGTCTGGCGCGGCAAGGCAGGTCGGAAGGTGTTGGGGCGAGTCTGGCGCGTCTCCCCGCAGCCCCGCGCCGCCCGTTGCGTCACGGCGGGAGCAGCCGGTGTCGGCGTCTGTGTCTCCTCTCGCCAGCCGCCGGGAATCCCCCGCGATGCTGTCGGTCGTACTTCAGCCCGCCGACGCTGCGCTGCCTCGGAGATACTGCGCCGTCTGCTGCCTTCCCCGAGGCCCGATGTCCGAGGCTGCGAGCTCTGCCGTGCTGCGCTGCCGCCGTGGAAGAGTGCATATCCCCTCCGCCGCGCAGCCATGTATACATAAGTACTTACCGGTGCCTACGTAGTAGTGATAAGCCTGCCGAGCCCGCAGCCGGCCGCCCCCACCATGCGTTTCACAAATAGTCGAAACCGCCCATCGCAGCCGTCGCCTAATCGCACTTCACCGCAACTCGCGTCTCCCTGACGCCCACACTGCGCGCGTCCTGAGCGCGTGGTGGTATCCTCCCCCGCGACATACTCCAGCAGCACCTGCCCTGTCTCACCATGTCCTGATCGCAGGCTCTACCGATGCCCGGCCTCAACATGTCCAGACATCACGTCTCGCGTGCGGACGACAGCACTCCATGCCTTGACTCGAGTCGTCCACCGCCCGGCAGTTGCTGCGCCGCCAGTGCCGAACATCGCGACGCCAACCCTCCTGATCTCCGCCGAGAGCAAAACTCGAGGTGAAGGCTGCTCCTTTGCTTAGCACGTGTATGCGCACATTTTTCATCCGCTGCGACGCGATTCCCAGAGCGGAACCGGAGTGAACAATGCCCATCCAGGCTTCCAGCGAGCGCCTGTGCCAACCGTCTTGAGACAGGAAGCTGAGTGCCATCGCACTGACTGCAACCAGTCTGTTCGCCTTTCCTAGCGAGTCCCTCAGCTCATGTATCTGTTGGAATTCAGCGCCAAAAAGACGCGCCACACGGCCGTATTTCAATACTGGCTGAAGTGACTGAGCAGAACCATATATTCCAACAATATCACCTTCACAGCCGCACGCCACACTTCAGAAGCTGCCCGTGCGGATCCTGTGAGCTTATTTTTGTCTCACTCACCACCCCTCTCCATCTTCTGGCGAGTCTCCACGACTGCACGCCGGAGAAGGTTTCCGCCTCTTCCGTAGATGGACCCCCAGGAAGGACCTGCTTCTTTTCTCTTATTCAATCTCTTTTGATATCTTGCGCATTTCTTCTGTCATGCGCTATTCGATGCCTCTGCAGAATCTTTGCCCCGAAAAGTCTCATGTCACGTCATCAGCGGAAGAGCAGTCCAATGCTTGGATTGGACTTTGCCGTAGGAGAATGGGAGTAACTTTCGGCCATGGGTGCCCCACTGGCCCTCTTTTGCTGAAGCTCTCCCCATACCAACCAAGCTCGCCACTTCTACTCTCGAATCATTTGCCCGTCCCCCTCACAAGCTCAGATGCTCATTTGCTTAACACCATCTCGCCACCCAAAAACAGCTGCTAATTGGCTATCTGCCGCAAACATTCCCTCCATCCGCCGTTTACCGGTGAGGCCCGCACCCGTACCCGATCTGCGGAGCTCGTTCAGTGCAGCAGTAATCACGCAGTACCAAGCTTCCTTGGAGTCTTCCATCTGAAAGCACTGGATACCTTACGCATCGAATGACCGGAAAGTTAAATCGAGGCCGGGGCTCCACACTTCATCAGCTTTTGCAACGGAAGGTGCGGACGTTCGTATGGCCCTTTGATGAACGAAAAGGCAAATGCTCAAGATCAGATGGCGATGCAGAGGTACAAGGAGTCTAAGAATAGCTTGTTCCCAGCTTGACTCGGTCACGCTAAGAGCAGATCCCTCCCCACCGCCCCTTCCAACGCCCCAAAGTGACTGAGATAAGTCCCTCGCAAGGCTGAACAGAAGCCCTCATATTGACCGTTGCGCAATCTCTTGAATCACGATGTTTCGTTTCTCTGGGCCCAGGCGGCTCCGTCGGGTGGCGGCTTTGAGGGGAAGCCCGTCAGTGCAACCCCGGCACCCAAGCAGCTCCCTGCCTCAACCTCCCCCGCCCCTCCGTCGCCCAATTGATTGTACACACCTAAAGGGCCGACGAGAGGAGCCAAGAAAGTACCTGTCCGACTTCTAACCTTTTTACTCTATCATCCATCACTCGCTCCCTTCTTCATTTCCTTTCAGTTTCTAAAAAAAAATATTCAGCAAGGCCGGAGATCGACAGGTACAATCTTCCAAACTTCCGAGGAGTTCAGAACAATGTGAACAATATGTATATAAGCATCTCGAAGGAATGGCTCTCAATCTTCTTGACCGTACTGTTCATTCAAACAAAGTCAGACTCTTGAAAAGGGTGGCTTGATACGCTCTCTTTGTCCCCGCAGAACAAAAGCCATCAACACTCGCTCTCTCCAAATCCCACCCTCGACACAATGAAGCTCATCGCCTCTTTCCTTGCCCTCGCCCTCTCCGGCATCGGCCTCGCCCTACCGCAGGGAGATCCCGCTCCCGCAGCATCCACTCCCGCCCCCAGCCAGAACTTCACCGATCAAGTCGAACCGCAGGGCCCCGGCTACAACATCCTCCTCGCAGTCGAGACGTACGTCTCCCTCCATCAATCCCTCCCACCTCCACACGCGCACATCCACCCACTAACACACTCCAGCGCCCCCAACGGCAACAAAGCCATCGTCGCCTGGGCCTACGGCCGCTTCCAATGCACCGAACGCCAACTCATCACCAAGGGCAAGAACTTCTGCGCCAAATCCCGCACCTTCGACCGCGTCCCCGAGCTCGACGACCAGAACGAGGCCACCGGCACCCAGGAGAAGGTCACCGTCCAGTTCCAGGGCTGCGGCGACGCCAGCGCTGCGGGCGACTATTCGGGCGTTGTGCTGCAGGATAGTACGGGGTATTATTCTTGCAATGGGGATAGGGAACTGCATGGGTGTGATTATAATAATAGTGAGCTGGATACGGATTTGGCGGCTTTTCTGTCGGTGAGTGTTTGTGTCTGTGTGTGTGTGCGCTTTGAGGGATTTTTCTGTTTTTTTTTTCTCTTGAGAGAGTGAGGGGCGGATGGATGTTTGGATAATTCGCTGACCAGTACTTTGCAGTGCGGAAACTACGCGTACACGCCGGGTGACAACTCGGGCGACAACAACGGGCCCGGTGAGGCGCCCTCGCGCCGCTGGTAATGATGGGGTCTTGCTTTCTTTCCGTGCTGCCAGCAGTGTTTGGCATGAGTGGCTGGGCGAGGGTTTGGAGCATCATCCCCTATTCCTCCTGTGAGTGCTTGATGGGAGACCGACCGCCTTATCGATGATCATTCAGCTCTGCACAGGCCGTTTGGTAGTCAGAGTAGTCTTCAATGTTACATCGGTGCTCCTCATGGTGTGGTTGCATGATGGGACCCTGCTGTCGATGCGTCGTGCCGACCCGTCCACGGGTGAGTGAGCCAAGGGTTGCTTAGTGGAACTCTTCAACAGCGCAGCCAGGCCAATCAACACCATGCCAAGACTCATGATGTCAGCGCGCTCCGTGCGGAACGACTGAGCTGCCCGCCGTCGGTCTGGCGCTTGCAGTGTCCATACAGCTTAGATTCAGGCATGAGCACGGACACAGGGTTCACGCCAATTTCGGGGCCCGCATTTGAATGGGTGTAGCAATGCATTGACTGCTACGGCCTAGCACAAACCGCTAGGCTGGTTTTTCAAGGAAGTTCAAAAGTCAAAAAGTCAAGTTGATGACCGGTATCCTGTGAGCCAAAGCGCCAATCGCCCTGCTTCAACCCACCATAGCCAAGATTTTCCGGTGGAGTATGATTATCGTACAATGCAATCGTTGATGAAATGAGTGGATGACCAAACAATACCACTCGATCGTCAGTCGTGAAGCTCATGATACCGAAGGGGGGGTGATTAATGGTCATGAGCGTAGCTGTTCGTAATTAGCGTGTCACCGTCTCGATGTAGTCTGCGATGGGTTGTTAGCATTGCACAGCGCCAGTCCACAAATTGAGGCACGAAAGGGAAGGTAGCTTGACTGACCGTCAATCGTAACGTGACGCGCCACCAAGCCAGACGCTTAAGAGTCCCAGATGGGGCCGAAGGCAGGAACGCCGCGGCTCTCCATGCCGTAGACGATGGAGCGAGTGAGCGCGGGGTTGCTGATGACGAAGACGGCCTCGGAGCCGCTCTTGCGGTAGAGGTCGTAGGTGAGCTGGATCATGTCGGGGCGGCCACGGACCCTGGTGTCCCAGATGAGGGCATCGGGGTCGCACTGGCGCACCGAGTTGCACACGTTCTCGCCGTAGATGTCGGTCGGGCGGGGCGTGCTCCAGATGACGTGGCAGGGGCGGCGCAGGTTCTCGGGAAGGTTGAGGAAGGCGAGGCAGGGGCCGATGCCAGAGCCGGTGGTGACAATGACGACGCGGCGGAAGACCAGGGACATGGCGAGAACACCGGTCTTGGGCATGCCGCGGAGCCAGTAGTGACGCTGGGTGCTGGCGTTGCTAACCTGGGTGGCGGTCCAATCGCCGGCCTTGGAGACGATGATGGACTGGCCGTGCGGCTTGTCGGAGTGCGGGTTGGGGAAGGTCGCGAACGAATGGTATTGGCCGAACGGGTACTCAGCGATGGCAACGCCACGGAAGGGAGACAGCTTCTCGTTGAAGTTGAGGCGGACCGCGTGGTCGGACAGGTTCTCGCATTCGAACAGCACCTTGCGCAGGAGGACCCACGGGAGGATGATCAGGATGGTGATGCCAATCAGGAACCAGAACGACGGCTCGCGGATGAGGGTGGCGCCGAGGGTCCTGTGGGTGGCGACGCGCTTGTTCTCGCCGACGAGGATGAGGAAGGCCCAGAGCAGGCCGACGGCGGTCCAGCCGACAAAACGGTGGGTGAACTCGAAGCAGTTGTGGTAGCGCATGCGCACCGCCGGGTAGGCAAAGAACAGGATGATGAGAAGCGCGAGCAGGGTGAAGTAGGCAACGGCGACGCTCGCGATGGTGTCGACAGCCAGGCGGTTCTTGACGTAGGCCCTGGTGATGGCGGCGCAGAGCAAGACGAACCAGGCGGTGCCAGAGTAGGCGGTGCCGCTGTGGAAGCCGCCGTTCTCGTAGATCTTGGCCAGGGCGCGACGGAAGCGGAGCGGGGTGGACAGCGGGAAGGACAGGCAAGTAGCGTAGAGAGCGTTGACAACCCACTCCTGGCGAACGAGGAGGCTCAGGAAGATGTTGATGGCCGTGGCGGTGGCAAGGTCAGCAGCCTCGATGTCGAGAATGTTGCCGGTAGTGGCGACCAGAGCGACCAGGGCGACCAGGTTGGCCGTGATGATGAGCGTAGCAATGCGGCGGTAGACGTTGAGGAAGCGGTGGCGCGTCTTGCGGATCACGAGCGACTGGCGCTTGCTGGGCAGCTGGAACTTGTCGTCCTCGGGAGCCTCGGACTCGAGATTGAGGTCGGAGTCGTTGGCGCCGTCCTCGAGCGCGCCGGACTTCTCGTAAGACGCGGCGCTCATGCGCTTCTCATAGGCGGCGAAGTCGGCAGCCTTGAAGCCGTCGTCATAGTAGACGGGCATCGACACGGGGCGAGCAGGCTCCTCGGTCTCGGGGCGGCGCGGAATGACGGCGGTGCCGGGCCTGGCGATCGTGGCCGAGAGACGCTTCTCATACGCAGCGAAGTCCTTGGCGGTGAACGAGATGCGCTTCTCGTGGCCGGCGAAGTCCTTGGTCGAGCTGGAGGAGCCCGGGCGGACGAACTCGACACCGCTGTCGCCGCGGTGGTGAGCGGGCTTGGAGTCCTTGACGTCGGACATTGCGAGAGTGAGCAACGAGCGCGAAGAGCTGGGAGCAAATGAGGGACGCGCGGCGGACGCCTGCAGAACGAGAGACGAAGAGGAGCTTGCGGCGGGGCAAGAAAAAGGAAAGAGAGTGTTAGGAGGAGAGGACGAGGAGGAGGAGGGGAGGAGGGTGCAAACACGCAGGTGAGTTTGCGAGGGCGCGCGGGGTGACGCAATTGGCAATGAGCCGGGATTCACCCGCGCAGCAGCAGCACAGCAACCGGGTGGTGGACAGAGACGGCGGCGGGCACGCAAAAGCACGCGGGAGCACGGAAGACGGGGCAAGTCTGTTCAGGCGCAGGACGAGGGCGCAACGGTGCAGCAGCAGACTTTTAGATAAAAGCGCGGCGCGGCGCATCTGCTCTGCGCAGACCCGCAGCGCGCTCTACCCAGCGCGGCCGCCGCAGCCAGCACCCACGCGGGCCCCCCGTCTAGCTCTCGATCGCTGTGCCGAGCAGATGGGTGCTCGGCGATGTGCCTGCGCTGCAGACGCCGCCGCAGGCTCCACTGCTGGTCACAGCGGAAGCAGGTCCACGAGACGCGACGAGCACGCCGGCGCATGATTGGGCGGCCAGAGCCCTATGTCGCGCGCCGCGGCGCCGGGCCTGAGATCTTTCCCTTCCCCGGACCCGCGAGGAGGGCGTGCGGCGGGGCGGTGAGCAGGCCCGCGGGCGCTGAGGAAGCTCGGGAGGAGCAGCAGGCTCTTCTGGCGGGCAAGATTGGCGGCGCGCGCAGCCGGGGCCGGAGCAGGACGACTCGAAAGGCAGGCCGCCCGCCGCCGGAGCGCGCGACGCAGCTGAAGGCGCAGGCCAGCGCGCAGCGTGCCTGGAGCTACGCGGCGGCCGGGCGCGCGATGTGCCCGAGGCAGCTAGCGCGTCGGCGCAGGAGACTGTTCCTCGCGCGCACGAGTCGACCGCAGCACCAGAGAGGGAAGGCCGGTGGAGCGGCGGCGCGGCGAACATCATGTCGATGAGGAACCGCGTGGCCGGACTGGCGGATGCGGGACTGCGGTCCACCTCCCAGGCCAGCGGGAGGCGCTACGCAGGGCCTTTCCAATAGACCCGCATGGCTCGGCGCAGCGCGCGCTGTGAGTGGCGGCGGGGCGTGAGTTGCGCCAGGGCGCTGGAGCGCTGCAGATCGGCCGCCCACAGCACACGCGAGACGGGATCGCCGTGGGCCTGCCAGCGTCCCGGGAGGCGGCGCGGCGGCGGCCTGCGTGCGCGTGGCCGCCAGCGGCTGCGGGCTGCGGCGCGGCGGGCCTGGCGGGCGGCGCGGCGGCGTCATGCGGGCGGGCGCGCTGCAGCGGCGGCGCATCGTGAGGAGCGGGTGGTGGTGGGCGAGACGGCGGGCAGCGGCGAGCGGAAACACGGAAGTCGCGCACGCGGGGCCGGCGCCGGGGTTTTTCCAGCTCCACCCGCCAGATCCGATCGCGCGCCAGCGATGGCGGCGCTCAACACCACGACCTGCGCGTCGCTAGCGCCC
This sequence comes from Neofusicoccum sp. Z2, assembly GCA_037356115.1. Classification (NCBI taxonomy): domain Eukaryota; kingdom Fungi; phylum Ascomycota; class Dothideomycetes; order Botryosphaeriales; family Botryosphaeriaceae; genus Neofusicoccum; species Neofusicoccum sp. Z2. The sequence goes on from JBAWJY010000088.1 coordinate 63,823, forward strand.
ACACACCACCTCACCGCCGCCTGCCCGCGCCTCCCGTCGTCCCTGCTGCGGCGCGTGCGAGCCCGTCACGCCGCTAGCCGCACACCATCCCCGACCGTCGCGCCGACGCACGCCCGTCGCAGCTGAGGCTCGCCTCGCGCTGCCTGCGCCGCACAGAGCAGCAGCTCGCGAAGACCTGGCGGCGGCACGCCCAGGCCGCTCCATTGGCCACGGCCTGCCGAGAAGAACCGCGGCTACGCAATACGCAACCCCGTTTCCTGCCATCGCGAGTCGTCATGAAGACCATTGCCTGTTTTCCTCTTTCACGCCGGCGCTGCGCTGTCCCGGGCCACGGCCAAAGCGCCTGCAACGCCCGCGAGCCGCGGCCCATGCTGCTTAAAGCCCGCCCGTGCAGCCCTCCTGCCTCCTGGTTCCCTGTCTGCGAGAGTACATATCTGCTCCCCGTTCGCTTCGGTCTTCCTCTGTGTCACCGATCTTTCCACAGTACTGCCGCAACATGGATCTTGTCTCCTGGACCATTGGCGGGGATGTCCCCAGCCCCGATCAGCCCGTATGTCCCCGCCGCCCCCCAGTGCCGCAACTCTTCCCCCATTGACATTGCCACGCCCAGATTCTGATCGATGCCCTTACGCCGTCCAACTCGCTGTCCTTCCGGCAGATCAGGACCAAGGTCCGCCAGCTCGTCCGCGGCCTGCAGGCCGCCGGCGTCAAGCCCGGGGACTGTGTGTGCGTGAACTGCTTCAATGATGTATGTCCGCCCTATCCGCTTGGTGTCCCGCCGCTGACGCGCTGCAGCTTCACTACTCTGTGCTGTATCTGGGCATCATCGGCGCTGGCGCTGTCTTCACTGGCGTCAACCCCGCGTACACTCCCAATGAGCTCCGCCATCACTTCGACTTGACGAAGCCCAGCCTGCTCATTGTCGAGCCTCCCATGCTTGCCAAAACCATGACTGCCGCAGAGGAGTCTGGCATCCCCCCAGCGAGGATTTATGTGCTGGACACCGATGCGCCCAATCCCGACTCGACTCTGTGCAGCTGGAATTATCTTCTCGAGCATGGAGAAAGCGATTGGGTCACAGTCGAGGACCCGGACAACACCATTGCCACCTACAACTCCACGAGCGGAACCTCCGGTCTCCCGAAGGCTGCCATGATAACCCACTCCTACCATGTAACCCAGGCAGCCTTCAACGCCGCCGAGACTCCTTATACCGTAGGCATCACCTCCTGACCCTCGACCTGCATGAGAGCTGACATGTGCCGCCAGCGCCGCCGACTTCTGACCCTGCCGCCATTCCATGCCTTCGGCTCTCCCATCCTCCCCTCCAGCATTCGCCAAGGCATCCCGACATACATCATGCGCCGCTATGCCGAAGCGACCTTCTTGAACTCCATCGCACAGTACGCCATCAGCGAGACCTACGTCGCACCGCCTGTTCTCATGGCCCTGCCCAAGTCAGCGCTAGCGAACAGAGAAGGGCTCAAGAGCCTGCGGTCCATCTTCATGGGAGGTGCAAGCGTGAAGTTTGCGCAACAAAAGCCCCTGTATGACCTGCTCCACGAGGACGCGTGCATTCGCTGCGTGTGGGGGATGACCGAGTCCGGCTGGATCACGTGCATCCAGGATCGCACAAGGCGCGAGGACGACAGTGTCGGACAAGTGCTCCCCGGGTTTGAGGTCAGGTAAGTCGCCGAGCGCTACGCAGCTTTTTTTCTTCCGAATCCTCCGCCCTTTTGTCTGTTTCACCCGAAGCTGACGCGCGATGCAGGATCGTCGATGATGACGGCAAGACTGTGGAGGGCGACAATGTCTCGGGCGATCTGCTTGTCCGAGTTCCGCATCCTCTGAAGTCGTACATCAACAACCCCTCCGCCACCGAGGGCGCTTTCACGCCTTGCGGCAGCTACCTGCGGACCGGTGACATCGGCCACCGCATGACCGATCCTACTACCGGCGCTGCTCTGCTGTACATCGTCGACCGTGCGAAGGAGCTCATCAAAGTTCGCGGCTGGCAGGTCTCGCCGACTGAAATCGAGTCCGAACTGATGCAGCACCCCGGCATAGCCGACGCAGCGGTCATCGGCGTCAAGGAGCCCAACGGCATCGAAGAGTACATCCGCGCATACATTGTGCGCAAGGTCTTGGCTACCGCCACCCTTGCGGATGACGAAGTCGTCGACGACAAGACGTTGCGCACATGGCTTCGCCAAAGACTTGCTGGATACAAGGTACCGACCGAGTACCTCTTTGTTCCCTCGGTGCCGCGCAACGGCACGGGAAAGATCCTGCGCCGTGTGCTTCGCGAGACCCAGAAGGCTCCCGGACACAGGAGGGTCGACTCCGTCTTGTCCGAGACCGATCAATACGTCCCCGTGCCCATGGGTGATCTCGGCTCTCCTGCTCCCGCTCCCATCTGCAACTGCAACTGTCACGCGCAGGACGCGCTTCCCCAGCAACAAACGCAGATGCAGGTCACGCCGCCTCAGCTTCCAGCCGAGGAGGAGCTTGCAGTGCTCGCACCGCAAGTCCTGACGCAAGTCGAGACGGGTGGCAGCAGGACGGAAAAGCCGTCGCGATTCCGCAGGAAACTGAAGAAGTTCCTGGCTACGAACAAGGTTGCTACCCGCGTAGTCGGTGGCTGGACATACTCGCTCAGGATAGCGAGGCAGGGTTTCAGCCGCCGTTGAGTTTTCCAAGTCCCCGATTGTACAGATGCCTCATTGGCATGTTCAGTATTTGTGCATAAGCTCATGTTGTCACGTTCAGCTTGATGTTCATGAGAGACGGCTGTTGTATAGACGATTGATGTGGAGTACGGGTGGGGTTTCTGAGCGATTTTCTGGCGTTTTGGTACTGGGAAGATAACCTATAGATTTCAAGTTCACGCACATTATCAGAATCCTAATAATCATTCATTTTCACGTGCTGTCGCCTTCACTCTGCCCTCGCTCGATGTCTGTCTCTTCGGCCGATCTCCGCCCACTCACTCGGCTACGATGCGACCCGTTCAGCAGAGTCTCCACCCGACGGAGATGCTACTACAGATTCCGCGGACTTAGCGTGTGACGATCCGATCCAGAGCCTTTTTTTTTTGTTTTTCTTTTCCGATCAAGCTTCAGCCACCCGGAAGCAGTGGCAAGACTTATCGAAGGATCGATTCGCGTGTTCGCTCGCCCGCGCCGCAGCGGCAGGATCGACTTCCCGGGCTCCACGCGAGCGGCTCGGCCGCTTCTATGCACGCAAGCAAAAGCAATCACCCAGCCGCTTGATCCCTCATTGGTGGATACCACGAAGATCTATCTCTTCTAGCCCGTCTTCCCAACGTAAACGTCTTGGCAAGTGCGGCGTAGCAAAGACCTGAGGTCATCAATTGGATGAGGGGTTTATTGTCTTGTCAGGCGGGGCGTAGCTGTGGCCAGTTTCGAGGGCCTTGCATCGTCACGCGAGGCTGGCTGAGAGAAAAAATTTTGCTTTCGTGCTGTTCAGCTTCAGCTTTGTCCCTGGTGGCGTCGAATCGATGTGATCACGACTCTTCGCTCCGCGGACCCACTCTAGTCTTGACCGGCGCGATATCGATTACGAGTATCGAATGAGTCATTCGAGCGTCTACTCGCCAGTATGCAACGGTGCTCTCGAGTGTCAAGGTAGGGTGAGACCTGAGTTCCAGACAGCTGGTCTTGGTAATCCTTCAACGACCGTGCGCGGGAAGGGCGGAATGACCTGCCTACGCTTTACGAGATAGTCGTTACTATTACCACGCTAATGCAATTGAGGGGTTAGAGGAACTTTTGCTTGTACCCAATGGATTTTCGCTCTGAGGGTCTTGTCAGAGGACTGGTATCTCAGGTGGGACAGGCTGTACGCTAAAGGACTATTGAATCATTCCCCTTTCATGTCGCTGCTTGCGGGCTGACGACTTCAAACAGCTTTGTGAAAAGACTAGGTATACAAAATGCTGCTGTACGTGCCTCTGGACTAACATTTCGAAACCCTGGGCGTTGAAAAAAGAAAAGGCGGTACCAAAATATTCCTGTGCGCATCATGATCTCAAATGCACTACTTCACAATTTTCCTTCTGCATTTTTCCCCCTACCTTGCCTTTTTATCAAAGAAAAAACCTACCAGAACGTATGAACATCCACGGACCCCCCTCTAAATCCTTGGAACAGCCATCAAATGCATCGAATAGACTTGAGGGACGATCTGGAGGGGCTGTCCTAATCGAAAGTCAATCGAAAGGTGGAGCATCAGTGCGCCGCGTATACGACGCCTAGCTGAAAGGAGCAATGATGTTTATTACCTTCCGCATTAGCATGGTTGTCTGCGTACACCATGTTTTCTGTGGAGTCAAGAGACATGTGACATGGCAGAATTTCCTATGGGCTTTGGTGCGGTCAGGGTTCGGAAAGGATCCTTGGAAAAGCGGTGGGAAACCGGAAGCTCTGTGACAGGGCGGCAAGGGCACCTGATCTCGATAATCATTTGACGGCTGACCCATGCCTGAATTGGTAAGATCAGCTCTACGACTGGCTACTGTCAATAATGTGATCCAGCTGGGTGGAACCCTTGAAGGTCCGCACCTTGCATTAGACAAAGAAGCCAAGTGGTGCTCGTGTCCTTGCGCCGAGAATCTTAGCGCTGCTCTCCTTGACTATTGAGGCCTTGACTTTTCTTGACTTGCATCTCGTCCTCATTCATTTTCTCGCCCTCGATTTTGACACCGTCAAGCTCAATGCTCGCGCTTCATGAGCTATGATCTTGCAGTTTTTCTCCACTGTTGCAGTAGGATATGTCACAACCTTGAGCACCGTCGTTTTCCAAGCCCTTCCAGCTCCGTTTGTGCTTCAAACAACTGGGTTGTGGTACGCCTGGGCATTCTTTTCTTCTTTTACCTCTTCCTCTCCATCTCATTCTCATTCTCTTTCTCTCTCGCCTCCCCTCTCTCTCTCTTCTCCATCCCCCCTGATCACAGCTTAAACACGGCGAAGACGGGCCATGTTCACCATTCATACTTTGACTCGGAGACGAGTCAAATGCGCAAGAAGTGAACGTTCTGCCGGCGGTATCACTTAATTCAGTCTTTGCTGTTAGTAATGAAGGCTTTCCGGCGAAACTTTTGCCAATGGGCAACAAGGCAGATGGAGTGTCGAAGTGTGCTAGAGGCCGCGGAGGCGTTTTCGTCCAGGCAAATAGCTCTACCTGGATGGAAAAAGGTGAATACAGTCTTCACTTCGGTCAAGATCTTGGCTGCAGCGAAATAAATGCGACTCTTGGATACGATTCCGCGGAGGCTGTGGAGAGCTCATCAATCGTCACTGCACAGAGTCAAGGTATCACCGCCTTCCCTTCAATCCAGTTTTGGATGGGGTTATTTCGGCATCTCTCCAATCTCCACTGCTCTTTCCGATGGGAACATATCAAACAAGAGTTTCTTCCAGTGTCTGAAAAGCCCGGATAAAGTAGCTGGAAATTCGTGGACTTATACAACCGGAGCATCTCATCGTGATTTAGTTGACGTCATCAATCTGATTGGTATCACTGGGTAATCCTCTGCAAGTCTGATATTTGGAGGATATGACGCCGCTCGTTTCCTGCCAAGCACTACTCTCCAGATTCAGCTTAGAAACGAAACGGACAAGCAATTGATGTTCGGTATCAAGAAAATTGCCGTCCTGAAATCATTATCAGACACTAACGTTCTCGCACCCAACTTTTTGGTTACCAATCTGAAACCAACATTTCCATAACTCTGGCTCCCAGCAGACGTATTGACGCTTTCGTCTCAACCTTCCGCCTCAGTTGGAACTCAACATTGGAGCTGTACCACATGAATGAGAACGATCAAGAGCTCCAATACCTGAACCCTTCAATCACCTTCACAGTCTGCTCAATCCGAAATGGGACCTGTGTAGATCTCTCGTTACCTTACGCGGCATTCATCCTCCACGCCACGCTCCAGCTTCTTACAGACACCAGTTCCGTACTCTACTTCCCAATCAAGCGAGCAAACAACTCCGCGCAGTACGCCTTTGGTAAAACCTTTCTACAGGAGATGTACGTCTTTGCGGACTACGACACAGGCTTCTTCAACATCTCACAGGCTGCGTTTGATACAACTGTAGGCCAGCAGCTGGTTACGGTTGCTTCTCCAGGCACGCCTACCGGACCGCAGGGGGCCACATCCACTCATCAGAGCAGATGAACGAGTGGTCTCAGAGGTGGCCTGATCACCGCCATCGCGGTACCAGCAGTGGCTGTCTTGTTTATCCTGGTCCTTGGTTGCATGGCGGTAGCGAATCGGAAGGGGCTCTGGCCGTTCAAGGCACGCTCTGCTGCGTCATATCAGCAGCCTCATGGGAGAACGGAGCTGGTTGCGAGTCCGTGACCGTGGATTGCGACTGGAGGGGGTAGAGAAATATTAGAAATGTATAGAAACAAGCCGGAGGATGAGAGGGGACTGTAGATGCTGAGGATGCTGAGTTGCTTGAAAGTGTGCCGGCTACAAGGAATGCCGAGAAGGCTGCGAGTATATCGCTATTTGAGCTGCCGGCTAAGGAGCGAGGCTCTCATGAATGATGTTGCTTGAATATTTAAGAGTGTAACTCTTCTAAAACATTCCAGCCTACTTACAGAACTCAGCGCCAGACTCCGAAGCGTACAGTCATGACTCCACCCGCTGATGCGCTAAGTAAAAAATAGAAAGGCTTGAGAAATCTTTTGGCTCATAACCAGACGACAAAGTCCGTTTCTCCTATCCTCACCTTCCCGTCCCATCTAATTCACCGGGCAACTGTTTGCCATCTTTCTCAACAGCCTTTCCCCCCAACGCACCTTTCGGATCCGCATCCAACTCATGTCTTTGCGTCGTCTCCTCCGGCATCTCCACGCAATGCTCTGCTGGCATTTCCTCCATAGCTGTGCCATTTACCGCACCTGCATCCGCTTCATACGGTTTACTATCATCCCAGCCACTGTCTCGCCCGCCCTCGGCGTGGTCGGCCTTTTTGCGGATCTGCGAGGCTCGGTATAGGAAGAATGCGGCAACGGCAAGGGAAATGGTGCCAACCGGGACTGCGACGCCGGCAGCGATGGCGGTGGTTCTCGAGTTGGAGGAAGAAGATGATGAAGATGAAGAGGAATTGGTTTGCGTTGCCACTGAGGCGCTGCCTCCCGGCGTGGCCGTGACGGTTGCCGCTGGTGTGGGCGCTGATCGATTGACGCCGTCAGCCGTTCCGAACGACTACGTCTTACTCGGCTGGAGCACCTATCTCTTCAGAACTTACACATCGTTGTCGTCTGCAACCCGGCTTCGACGCCAATAGCGCAATACTGGTCGAAGACATCCAGGGCGCTGCTGGCTTGCGCGACGCCGGTCGAATTGCCACATGTCGAGACCACGGCGGTCGAAATGATTGACGTCATCTTGCTGTAGCTATCGGTGCAGAAGCAAGTGTACGACGTCAAGCTCTGGCCGTCACCGCAGCCGGAAGACATGTCCCGCACAATGATGCTGAGCGGGACCTCGGCGCATGTTGATAGACTCGAGTATTGGCTCACTTGGTTTATCCAGACCTTGGTCTCGCCCTCGGCGAGCGTGAAGGGAGTCAGAAGTGCCAAGAGGAGGATGGTTTGTTTTGCACGGTCAGTCTGCGATGCCATTGGGATGTATATCCGCGGGGGCATTTCGGTGGAGCACAAGCGAGAGTATATGAATATCCAGAGGACAAAAGCACAATATGCTTAATTGAGAGGACTGTTGAAATGTACAAGAAAGGGCTAGCTGGACACGTGTGTTTTAAGAAGTTAGAAACCGGTCCAGAGGTGGTCGTGCGTACTGGGCAACAAGGCAGCTGGAATGGAGAGATCGCAATTCCCACGCATGGATCAATGCACCCGTGTCTATGTGCTGATGGAGGTCTACATCCCGGCCGTTTGGCTGGGCGAATGGACATACAAAAGGCAATGGCGGGGCAAGCCTGGGCTCCCCTGTTGTGTACGTCCTCATCCCGAACTGCGGCGTGCAAATACTTTCCAGACCAAGGAATTGCTACCCTTGAACTCTACCGGGGCCAGCTTGTTGTGTCTACGTAGTAAAACCACGTGTGTAAGCGGATCTATTCAAAACAGTAGGAGAGTTTTGAAGATCATAGGCCTGGGCCGGGTTGCACCGAGTGAGCAAAGTGATGATAAGCTTTCATTAGTACAGTACCGGCAGAGGCTTACGGTGGGGAAGTGTCCACGGGTCCGTGCAACATCATACGGCATTGGACCATTTCCGCAATAAGGACTTGCTTACTCGGGGAGCTCCGGAGAAATTCAGCAAATTTGCACATGGGAACGGCCCCTCGCCAGAGATATGTCGTACTGCATCAGGCAATTGGCAGTTGTGCAAGGATTTAGGCTCTCTCAGCCAAGCCCTGAGCTTGAATTACGATCGAGATGTCTTTCAGCACACTCATCCCAATGCCCGGAGTCAGCCAACGCGATCGGCAAAAGCGATGAACTGGGTCAGGTCAGCCTCGCAGCGTTTCCCGTCGGTCTGCCCCGTCAACGGTTAGCGCGGAGCAAATCCTACCTGCTTCAGGATTCACAGGCAAGGCAAGCAGGAGCCTGAGCTGAAAATCCTAAAACGCTGCCAATCATCAGAGCCGATGCCCCGGCCACCCCCGCCCGCCAGGTGCCGCGCGAGGACTTCACACTTTAACGGCGCCCACGTCCGCGGCGCATTGACGTCCGGGGGTAACAAAAACAGTTCGCTGTGTGCTCAGCCTCTTCGCTACATCACAGGCTGTCGCGCATGGCTTGAAGAGAGCGTCATCACCTGTCAAAAAAAAAGGCGAAGGCAAGGGAGAATGATGCTGCTTTCAGTGAACCTCGTGCCCGCATTCGAAAGGCCGTGGCAACTGGCTCGCACATTCCCACTGCCTTTCGCAGCAACATGTTGGCCCCCATCACGAATACCCTTGCTACGACCCTGGTCATTGCATCTGCAGCGGGATCTTTCATCCACAAGCGTGGCTCGCCCTCGTGGGCCAGCAGTAACCTCTACTTTCTCCACGCGCTGCGTGCAGATGAGCAGTCACAATATGTGCTGACGCTGGCCGGCTGGGGTGTCCCAAGTTCTTCGCCTTTGGGATAACTCTCTCTAAACATTCACCGCATGTCCCGGGGCCCGGACAGGAGGCTGTGTGTCATACGTGGAGCCGGGTTGCCGCTGACTGAGCAGAACATCCCAGTGACCGGCTCGGCTGGCGGCTGCACCAAGGCCAGCACAACGAACCCGCTTCCCGGTTTCGAGCCGGACATCGTCGGCACCTACAATAACACCGTGCTCGACGCGCTAGACGACACGTTGAAGACTCTGCGTGACAACGGCGTCAAAGCCATCATCTCCCCCCGCGATGCCGGTCATGTCAACGGCTCCAATGCCTGCGACGTCTACTGCAACAAGTACGGCAGCCAGGATGCCTTCTACGCGTCCACCGACTGCAAAGCCGACTCTGATGGCCGTGTCTCGATGACCCTGGACTATGCCTCACCGGATTTTGGCGGAAGAACTTGGTCGTAGCTGGACGAGGTGGTCCTGGCTTTCAATCTACAGAACGAGCCCATGATTCATGCCATCGACCTTCTCGAGCAGAACGACTCGGATGACTTGGTGTGCGGGCGCGCAGGCGCAACGAAGGAGCCTATTGGCGGACCTGGAGTGAAGGTGGCTACCGGTGGTATCGGTGGGTCGCATTACTGCTGCGATCACATGTGGAATAGCCTCAGTAAGGCGCTGTCCTGCGATGCGACTGACATGGACAGCGTGCACGGCTACATGAGCAGGGCATCCGACTGGGCTTATTTCATCACAGGCGATGCATCTATTCTGGATCAGCTCAAGACGAAGGGAATAGGGAAGCATGTCATGATCGGGGGGTGGGGAGTTGCTGCGGATTCTGAAGATGACTTTGATACGCAGGTCCAGGTCTTCAATGATGCCGGTGTGCGGTGGGTAAGCTTGCCTCTGACTTCGTTGTTTGGAGAAACACATATTGTAAGGATTCTTCTTGCTGACTCCATCGCACAGTTGTACTGGAAAGTTGTTCCTGGCAAGGACCAAACGCAGGATGGTGCTGCGGATATGATGGATTCAAAATCGGTGTCAATAGCATCAAGGGTGATGAGGCGGTTGCGGTGAGCGCGGCCGATTCAGCCTGTGCCTGGCAGTATTGGACAGCTTATGTTTATTGAGGTTGGAAACCCGGACCAATGATGAGACAGTGATGTACCGCTTTGAAATGAACTTAGTGAAAAGGCAAAGTTCTTTTTGTTCACTCATGAAACTAATCAAAAGAAACATTTGCATATTCATTGATGTGGATTCCAGAAGCGACGTTCAAACGTGGTAAATGGTTGGAGATTAAAGATCGAGCCGTCCTTGAGGCGTGCAGACCGGAGAACCTCAAAGGCGCCTCACTGGTTGGTATACCCAGTGATGCTCTCAATTGCGCAATGGACTAAGCAGCACTAAGCAGCAGGCCATCGATACCTCCAAGTCACATGGCAAGGTAGGTGGCGCAGCAGCTACCTGAGTATTCACCCGCGTCAGGCCTCTTCGGATCGGGGCTGCAGGTCTCACCGCCGGGAATCAGCTCGCATTCCCACACTGGGTATCACCTGCATGACTTGATGGCTTGTGTGCTTTCTTGAGGAGATAGTTAGGGCGTCGTTCCGACAACAATGTGAGGGCAAACGGAAAAGAGGGACGGGCTGGAAGGGCCCGGCTAAGGCAACGGACACGCCGTATCGGGCGCTAATCCGGGTGTGTCATGGCGGCGGGTTGTGTGTCTGCTTGACTCGCATCACTCGCTCAGCGGAAACTCGGCATGTCTGATCCGCAAATTGCTCCCGAACGCTGCGGAGACCCAAGCCTAAGCTTTAAGCTGCAGCTATCCTTTTTCAGTGATCATCGTATTTGCAGCCTACTAGCCTGCCTTTTCCGGCACAGGAGTCCCCATGAGCAAGACTTGGTTAAGGAGAGCGGAAGCTTTCCAAAAAGCATGTACAGTTGGAAGAACGGTTGGAGACTTGTAAAATTAAATGTACGATTTGATCCATGGTTCCACGTGTGAATTCTCCAAACGGAGGCGCGACCTTGATGGCCGCGGAAGTGGACCCGCAAGCCCTGATCCTCGAACAGAAAAAGATACGAGAAATCGCCACCCGGTTGCTTCCTCCATGATGCAACTCCCATCCTCCAGCCAAAGTACTGGTTGTACTCTGCAGATGGCTCTGCATATCAGGTATTCCATATTGCGAAGCTGCGACCATCAACCTTGTTCACTGCTCAAGTATGCAGAAGCGAGATCGGCTACGTGAAACTGCAAATCTTTTGATGTCCTTCGACACCGGGCCATCGAGTGCTGCACTGCATATCTGGCCACGAACATGCGCAAGAATAGGAAAAGCATCATTGAGTAACTTGCGAGGCTAAAGCAATCACTGATATGGAGGGAGTGAAAAAACTGACGCGATAGGAGGAAGCTCGAGACTCCCGTCCAAGCAGGTCTCACCGCCTCCGTAGCTGTGATCGCCCATCTAGCTAGCCACGTGCGTCGTCGGCCCCGTACCCGTCGGGCTCTGAGCAACATCATCCGATGGTACGAAGTCGGGGCCGTGGCAATTGCCGTCTCAGTAAGACAGTCGTCGGTTCACGATCCTGAGCTTCCTGAAATGGCCATTTGGCAGCTGATCTCTAGGCGCTGTTGAACCTCGAGCATGTGATAGATCTCAGGAGATTCCGGATGTGCGCATGGGGGCGAAGATGAAGGACCGGCATCATGCCAGATCTGTCCTCTTTGAAGACGGGGCATTGTCCGAAACAAGGGCTCGCCGACAAGACCAAACCCTTACCAAGAGAAGAGGAAGATTCAGCGCAGGAAGTGCGTTCACGTTGTGGATGCTTTCGCCGAAGTCTTCGCCATCGTTTTATTCTGCGCGAGAAGAAGCTGAACGCGTTCTCCTTTCCGCCGAGCTCGAGTCAATGTATACGGGCTACTCTGCGTAAGCGCTGCGGTCGGCCCGTTGCTCGGCCACTTTTCTCATGAAACCAGCGCGCTGCGGTGAATCGGGTCCTGCCGAGCATCTGATGAAGTCCAGTATCGGGCCGTGGCCCTTGCTGTCCAGATCAGTCGAAATGTGGGATTAGATAGCCGAGAAGCATGCGCAGCAGCGAGCGTGACGCGATCGCAATCCCCGAAGCCCATGATGCACTGACGTTGGTCTGAAATTACTTGTCGGTACATATTACCCTTGGCTGCACCCTTGAGCCAGGTAGCCCTCGCCCTTGAAGCAGCTTGTCCCCGCTCTCACAAATGGGAGACGGCAAGGCTGACCAGATATCAGCAGTCGCTATCGAGCTTCTTGTGATATCGTGGGTAATTGTTTCTTTGCGATGCGGTGTGAGGGTGTTTATAGTCAAGTCCTTCGGGATTGACGACTGGTTTATGGTAGCTAGCTTGGTGAGTGTGTCCCTCTGCATTTGATGATCCGTGCTGATGGTGGAAAGTTCTTGTACAGCGCCTGGGGATCCTGCCTGTTAGTTGGCACGCATTATGGCATAGGAAGCCACATGGACACATTGACAGCTGAACAGATTAAAGAGGCCATGAAGGTAAGCGCAGACGTCTGAGGTTGTGGCCGGTGTTAATGGGGCATAGTATTGGCTTATTGTCGGGGCTCTCTACTGCATCACCACTGTCATAGTGAAAATCGCGGTCGGCCTGTTCCTTCTCCGCGTCATCGCCAGTCCAGTCCAGAGGAACGTTATCTGGGGTGCGCTGGTCGTATCTACAGGTTACGGTCTTTTCATGTTCTTTGGCACTATCTTTCAGTGTAGCCCGCCTTCGTACTTCTATGACAGGAGCCAGTCTGGCAAGTGCACCGACAGCATTGGCGGCGCTTACACTGGATATATCCACTCCGGCCTCAGCGCACTGGTCGACTTCATTCTCGCGGGCATCCCGATTTTCATGCTTCGCCACTCGAATCTCGGATGGAAGAAAAAAACTGCTGTCTTCGTGATTATGTCACTGGGCTCTTTGTACGTTCAATTGCAGAAGACTAAATGGGCCTGTGTTACTAATAAGAATGAAGGGGTGCTATCAGCACTCTTATTCGAATCCGGACGCTCGATGACCTGGTCCGCAACAGCGATTACCTCTACAACATCTCGGGTCTGGCAATTTGGTCGTGGATTGAGCCTGGAATAGGCATTATAGCTAGCTCCATGGCAACCCTTCGACCACTTGTCCGCACTGTGTTCGAGAAAACTGGCGTTTCAAAAAGCAACACGAGAACACGTTCGACCGTACCGGACCTTGACCTGGACACTTTGAGATGTGAGCCCGGTACAAGCACCGCTGCCGTAGAAGCGCAGAATGCTCCAGGCCCTGCACAGCGGAGATCCCTAGAATCCCGAGGTTCGGACTGGCAGAGCTTTGGGAGCGAGGAGCATTTGCAGAGTAGGATCAAAAGAAGTATCAAAGTGACGATCGAAACGGAGTCGGTGGATGCCGCAAATGAACCCCCGGGGTCGGCCAGGTCTGCAACTTTCACGCGTGTACTGTAGTTACCTACCAAGAGTTGGATGATATTACGAAACGGTTTAACGATAGAACACGAGAGCTATGGCTGTTTCCAGAGCGCTTGTTTTATTAGCCTTCCTATCTCGATTGTGAATCGACGAATCTGCTTCACTAAACCCCTGCCCACGCTCCAAAACAGATTTTTGACTTGACTTTGTGACAATATACTGTGCGGTATTATAGCCGAAGCGTCAATCATTTCGCCTGATTGCATAATCCTTCATTAATAGGATGTAATACGGATACTAACTTAACGCGTTGCATCCAAGGCATTGGCCGGGTCGGTCTCGCTCACCACATTCTGTAATCCTGCCTCGTGATTAGCAAATTATGCCCAATAGAACTAGGATAAGCAGTACTCATATATCCAGGTGTTCGAAGTAGAGAGATGGTAAGACAGGGTTAATTGTGATCCCACTCCTTAGGGCGCCTATCCATCGATTGAATTCGTTACCTACATGGCCGAGATTGGCGTCCCAACTCTTGTACTGTTCAACGCTGATGAAGCGGTTTTGGTGCGAATCAATTGTAACAATCCCAATATGCCTACGAGAATGTGAGGGGAGCGAATCAGTTTGTACCATTTAGTTCACCTTGCGTCTGTGTTTTGACAGAATAAATCAAATCGTGCTCTGGCTGTGAAAGCGCCGACCATTGTGATTCACTTTGGTGACCCAGGCCTTTTAAGGGTACGTTAATCACAGTCAAAACGAGCCATATCTACTGCGTCTGCAATGTCTGCGGGAGGCTGTGAGAAGGCACGGGTAGGGCCTCCCGTGCTCCGCAGGAATCAGCGCCACGCTCAGCCTCACCAGCGGCATGCCGCATCCTTCCGCTTACACCAATTCATTCGCAGCCAATTGACGTTCCCGCACCTTGTTGTTCTGGGCAGCACACCAGTTACCTATGGATGCGCTAGCGTGCCGTTGCACAACTGCGAGCATCACGGGAAGCAACAATGCGGGGTTACGCTCGGCTGCGCCCCTTACTTATCCGAGTCCTGTGACGTTTTTCTTGGCCTTTCAATCCCTCCCAGTCCATTTCCCTCGGAGCCATGCGTTTTCAACTAGTTATCTTTGCCGCTACTGTCCATGCCCAGCCTGGCCATCTTGCTCGAGTAGTGGGGCAAGGCGCCTCGGTCCAGCACTCGTACGACTTCGTCATTGCCGGCGGTGGCACGAGCGGCCTCACTGTCGCTGATCGCCTGACCGAAGACCCCAGTGGTGAGCCTATACGCACCAAAATCTTCGCCGAAACTTGCACGGGTTGACATTAAGGACCGGGAAGTTTCTGTCCTGGTGATTGAATATGGGCCCTTCGACCACCAGGAAGACGACGTGCTTGTGCCCGGTCTGACCAATACGAGCACCACCCTTCCCTACTGGTTCCCCAATATCACCAGTGTTCCCCAGCCTGGACTGAATAACAACACCTTCAACGTCACAATTGCCTGTGTTGTTGGCGGCGGCTCCACTATCAATGGCATGGTCTTCGACAGAGGGGGGGCGCCAGATTACGATGCATGGGAACAGCTCGGGAACCCAGGCTGGGGGTGGGATGGGCTGTTCCCATACTTTAAGAAGGTTGACAGAAAGCCGGCCAAATGCTCTTCTTTGCTGACTGAGCTCCCTTCAGAGCGAGAGTTTCACTCCCCCGGACCCTGATTTTGCGGCTGAGTGGAATATTTCCTGGGACGTTTCCGCCCATGGTTCTGGAGGGCCAATTCAAGTAAGCTATCCAAAATACCAGTTCCCTTCAACAAGTAAGCCATTCTTCCAAAACCTGCTCTTTCTTGTTCATTGTATCGTCTTTTCAATCAATGCCAACGGCTGCATCCCACAGAGGGCTTCTTACAAGGAATGTCGGCGCTCGGTATCCCTACGCCCAAGGACCCTAGTGCTGGAACCAAGAACGGTGTGTTCTGGGTACCTGCCTCTGTAGATCCGAACGATGAAACGCGCTCGTACGCCCGTAATGCCCACTACGACCGCGTCAGAGATGCTCGTCCGAACTACCATCTTCTGCCCATGCACGCTGTGGGAAAGGTCCTCACTAAAGGGCAGCGGGCTGTTGGCATCGAGTATGTTTCCCGCGCAACGGGCAAAGTCGCTAGCGTCAAAGCCAGTAAAGAGGTCATCATCGCTGCCGGTACCATTCACTCCCCGCAGATCCTACAGCTCTCAGGTATCGGGTCGAAGCATCTTCTGAACCGGCTTGGCATCGAAGTGGCCGTGGATCTACCTGGCGTGGGCTACAATCTTCAGGATCACCCAATTGCCATCACGGTGTGGAACTGTAGGCTCCCCGGTTTGTTTAGTGATTTTCGAAACAAGGAGCGACCTAAATCACCAAGTCTTTATTCTGCTGCTTCTTTCCAGTTAACACAATTTCCAGTCTCAGACCCTCTCCGCCCCACTTATATCGACCGTTACACGAACAACGTTCTCGCCGCCGAGGGCCTGGCCGACTACTTCGCCTCGCGCACAGGGCCCTATACCGTTGGCGGAGGCAATACAATCGCTTCACTTCCGCTGCCTCTCATCACAACCTCCAACACCACTACCTCCTCTATTCTCTCCCTCGCCGGCGCCACTGCCCCGCAAGAAGTCTACCCCTCCCCGGATACTCCCCCTACGGTCTACGCCGGCTGGGCTGCGCAGCGCGCCGTCCTCCTTCCTTTATACACTTCACCGGACACGGCAGTCATGGAAATCCCGTTCAACACTGGGCCCGGCATACCCGCGTACCATCTCAAACCGCTGTCGCGCGGCTTCGTGGTTGCCACAACCGCGGCTTTCCCACCGCTCACCCCGCCTGCCGTCAATTATGGCGCACTGCTGGCGCCGTCCGATCTATCGGTGCTGGTGGCGGGCGTGCGGCGCGTGCGGCAGCTGATGCGCACTGACGCGGCGCTGGCGGCGTTTGGAAACGAGACGGTCGAGGTCCTGCCGATGCCGGGATCGAACGGCGGAGAGAGCGATGAGGAGCTCGCCTCGTTGCTGCGGGCGCAAGGACAGCCTGCGGACAACCATCCTGTTGGCACGTGCGCGATGATGCGGCGGAAAGATGGTGGTGTGGTCAGCCCAGAGCTGGAAGTATACGGAGTGAACGGGTTGAGCGTCGTGGATGCGAGTGTCATGCCTCTGATCCCAGCAACGCACATTAGTTCGACAGTTTATGCCGTAGCAGAGAAGGTACGTTTGGCGAGAGCTCAATCACCACATATTTCTTGGAGGTTGCTTTTTATTATTTCTCGTCTATCAAATTAAGGGATGAGTGAAATAGGAAGCGCTTGTGCTAATGCAAGATAAGTAGGCTGGGAGTATCATCAAGAAGAGGCACAACCTAAGAGTCAGTGTCTTGGACGGCTGCTAAAACGTTGCATCTCAACCAGTGGCATCGTCTGATTCATCGCCTGTCTTTCTTATAAAGTGATCCTATTCATTTCAACCGGATGAGAAGGGGATCTCTTGAAGCTGAACTTCTTGTGAAAGTCGCGAAGCAGAGTTCCCTTTATTACGCCGTTTTCACTTATAATGCAAAATGCCTCGCACATCCATCCCGGAACACTTTTGCATGTCAGGACTGCTAGCTGGTATGTTGCATATATGACGCCGGAAGACGATCTGCACAGCAAAAGCGCATTCATGATTGGCTACTAATGGGCATTCAACCAACACATGGATATCTTAATCATTAACAAAACGAATCCCAAGTTGTGGGCATATTGAGTTACATTGCAGTACTACGCGGTGAGCATCGGTCTAGGAACCCATTTATTGCAGCCCCAGTATTTAGAGCTTTGTGTCAAGTATGGATGTGCTGAGTTGATAATGTCCTCCGTAGCTCGCTAGATTTACCCTATATCTTGGGCGGAAATGTATACAAGTCGAATCAAAACAAGTGCTGAGTTACAGATAGCTTCATAAAGCTCCAGTCCATCCTGCTTACCATTCCACACCTTTGAGTGTTACCGGAATATGAACTATCCGAAGTCCTGATTCTGTTGGCTTGGGAAGGCGTCCTGCCCGGATGTTTATCTGCAATGATGGGTGGAGCAGCTTCGGCGCTGCCAACTCCGCATCACGTTCCTTCCGTAGAGCCACAAACTCTTTCTCAGTGATTCCATCCCTCAGGTGCTTGTTCTGTTTCTTGTGATCCTGGACGCTTACCCATGGTACGGGAACACTGCGCCCTTCAGGAGGGTAGTCATGGCCCGTCCAGATTTTTACATGATCTGACAAGTCAAGGAGTTTGCGTCCTGAGTCAAAGAGATTATTTGCGCTGCCACCGGGGAAGTCGCAGCGTGCGGTGCCGATGTCCACGTGGAAGAGAGAATCACCACAGAATACGTTATCTAAGAATCTACGTCAGCCCGCCAGACTCAACGGCAGAAGTGATTGTGTGTCCTACCTCCAATCTTGTAGCCCAGATGATCGGGCGTGTGACCAGGAAGGTGGATGGCGGTGGCGCTCAGTTTACCAATGTGAAAGGTTTCGTCGTCATCGAAGAGCTTGTCAAAAACGCCCTCAAATTCATCCGCGGGAATTCCATATCTTTGACCAAACAATGCCTGAACCTGCCCGATGCGCTTCCCGATGCCGATGGACGGCCTGTCACCTTGCTCCCGGGCAAGGCGGTTCTGGAGGTATGACGCTGCGGACAGGTGGTCCGCATGAGCATGTGTTTCGAGTATCCTTTCGACCTTGTAGCCCCTTTCCTTGACTAATGAGAGTAATGAGTCGGCGGCGTCAGTGGTAACAACCTGGGCGGCCGCATCATAGTCCAAGACCGGGTCGATGATGACAGCGGACAACGTGACTGGATCAGCGACCACGTACTGCCATGTGCCTGTCTTACTGTCAAACACGTCGTGAATGGTGGGTTCCCCGGACGATGCTGCTGCGGTGCCGTACAAAGCTCGACCACTGGTTGCACCGTGAGTGTTTGTGGCAGGACAGGGATGTATGCGGTGTACATGGCGATGTGATGGCGTGCGTCTACAGACTATTGCTTTTCTTGAAGATGCGTGGCGAAATACCGTGTTGACAGGAGATCCGTTTCCTGAGAAGGGCTGGGTAGTGCCTTGTTGATGAAGAGGACGGATTTGCCTGCTGGAGTCATTGAGGGCTCGAGCTCGGATCGCCGTGGTCGGCGCTGAAAGCAGGCCTGCCGTCGCTTGCCACCTGTTCTTGAGGTGAGGTCGAAGAGACTTCATCCTTGTTCTTCGGATGCGAAACGAGAGAGGAGGATGGTATGAACTTGAGATCGAGCTGAAACTCAGGATATTTGAACATGACGATGACGCACTTGTTCAGTATGTCGGCGACTCGCCGGCCAACTCGCCGATCAGCCCACCGAGAGGAGTACCCGCAAGATGAAATTGCCCTGATTCAACGGCTTGTACATACATACCTTGCTGCAGTGGCGCAAACACCTTGCCCGCTATTCCCGAGCGCTTCACACGGCAATCTTGGTTGGAGACCCGAGCGGGCGACGAATCAAACCAGCCCGCGATGCGCTGGCGACTCGGGCCGGGGCGCGGAGGAGGTGGCGCACGAAGCCTGACGGCGGCCTCAGGCCTGGCCCTGGAAATAAGTGGGGCCAGCCATCAAACCAATCGGCGACCTCGGCGGCGGTCGGCGATTAGGACGGCCCGCGCCCTTCAAAATCCTGCCCGCGATTCCGCGAAGCCCGGAGAACTACGATCGTTTGAGTTTTTTGGCTTCTTTTCGATTTGTTCCAGAGCCTCATCCCATCTGCTTAGCGCCTCATCCCACCTCCACTGCACCAATCATGTTCCGCAGTCGCGTAGCGTTGGCAGCTTGCACTGCCGGGCGCTCGGTCGCGATTGCACAGACTGTTCCGACAATCCGGACTTTCGCAACAGCATCACCGGTGAGCTCCGCTGCTCGGAGTCACAGGGTCGTCGTGATCGGTGGCGGCTCCGCCGGCCTTACTATCAGCCATCAGCTCCTTCGATCCGGCAGGTTTTCTCAAGACGACATTGCTGTTGTCGACCCGGCGGCGTGGCATCACTACCAGCCGGGATGGACTCTCGTCGGCGGCGGCCTCAAAACCAAGGAGGAGCTGCGGAGACCGCTGGACAGCTTGATTGATCCGAAGCTCAAGTTCTATAACGACAGCGTGGGCGCCTTTTCCCCCGAAGAAAACTTCGTCACGCTGGGCAATGGCGACAAGATTAGCTACGAACAGCTTGTCGTCGCGCCCGGCATCAGCATCAACTACGGTAGCATCAAGGGCTTGCCCGAGGCTCTTGCCGACCCACATTCTCTTGTCTCGTCCACCTATGGTTACGACAGTTGCGACAAAGTCTTCCGCACGGTTGAAAAGCTCCGAAACGGCGTCGCAATTTTCACTCAACCTGCCGGCGTTGTCAAATGTGCGGGCGGTCCGCAGAAAGTCATGTGGCTCGCGTTGGACCATTGGAAGCGAGCAGGCTTGTACGATCCCAGCAACCCTTCCAACTCAGCAATCAAAATCAGCTTCGCCACCGGCCTTCCTGTCATGTTTGGCGTGCCCAAGTACAACGCCAAGCTCGAGGAGCTGCGGAACGAGAGAGGTGTTGAAGGGCTGTTCCAGCACGACCTCGTCGCCATCGACGGCAACACGGCGACTTTTGCTCTCCCTGACGGGAAGGAGCAGGTTACCAAGCAATTTGACCTTTTGCATGTCGTCCCCAAGATGGGACCTCATGCGTTTGTCAAGAACAGCGCTCTGGCGAACGACGCTGGTTTCGTCGACGTCGACGACAACACCACTCGCCACAAGAAATACCCCAACGTCTGGAGTGCTGGAGATGCTGCTAGCTTACCCACGTCGAAGACGGCGGCAGCCATCACTGCAGAGGCACCTGTTCTGGTTCGCAACCTGCTGCAATCCGTGGATGGCAAGGAACTAGATGCGGCGTATGACGGTTATACCTCATGCCCGCTCTTGACAGAATATGGCAAGGTCCTACTTTGCGAGTTTAAGTACGGCGGGGAGCCCAAGGAGACGTTCCGCAATTGGCTCGGCATTGATCAGGGGATTCCTCGCCGTGCGTTCTACCATCTGAAGAAGGACTTCTTTCCATGGGTGTACTACAAGTCCATGGTCAAGGGCACTTGGGGCGGGCCTAACGGCTGGAGGAGTTAGAGTAAAGCCGAGAAGCTTGCGTGGGTTATGCTTGGTTATGATGAAAGCTTCAGGAATAGAAATGAACTTGCTTGCGCGGTTTCGTGCATTTAAAAGCTTAGAATGGAGCATTAGATTACTAGTGTCAATGCAACTAAAAGTCGTTTCCCTGGGATAGTACACCGCGGAAGCTTTCATCCGGTAGTATGTAGATTCACGACAATAGAGGGAGTCCTGCTTGTAATTATCGGTCAACTCCTTGATTGTACAGGACATGGCTTAAACTGAAATGACCTTGTATGTGCTTGCTACAAATACAGTATCACCTTCGCCATATTCGCTCCGTCTCCCAAGCCCCACCCTGTTGAAATCCCCATCTTTCCAAGGATCTCGGAATATGTGATTTTTTATACCTTGATTTCCGTGCTTTTGAAAAACTCGTAGAACTCCGAGCTCTGATCTTGTAGACAACTTCCGGGTCGGAAGGTGGGCGTCTTCCCGCCATTGACTATGTGTTATACTCATTTCTCACACCCTTTCTCACCTTGAATACTTCCATTCGAGTGAAGATATACCACTTTCGCTGCGGAGAGAACCACTGGCACACCTTCTCAAAAAGCTCCAAGGTCAAGGAAAGCTCTCTCAAATATTCCCTCACTTCTTTAAGATGCAATAATCCGGCAGATTACAGCAACTCCTCTTCTCTTCTTCCGTCCAAACTTGAGGTTGTGTGATTTCTTGGTGTTCTCTGTCGATTTCAAAGCTTCGCGTAAAATTGGGCAACTTATGCAGCTAGTTTTTGAATCATTTTAGTCTTCATGTCACCCTTTTTTCGAGAGAATTCTACGTGGGCTCTCTTGTGAACCGCAGAGTTTAGTACATTGCTCTCTGTTTTGTTAGTTGGTGCATCAATCGCAACGATCTTTCTGGGAGTATATCCCGTCTTGTGACCATCCGTGACCATCAGCCTAATCTGAGATGCCGCAAGGGATTCTTTGTATGATGAGATTAGAAAACATACGGCAAGTTTCTTGCATATTTATCATCAAAGCTTCCGGGTATTTTTCAACGATGCCCTCAGCGCTCCGGGAGCCTGGTTGAAATTCTGAGTATGTCTTGCACAGGGGTTCCTGATTCTTGAATCAGAGGCTCTCACAGTTGACCGCATCATAGACCGTTGTGTTGCTAGCGTTCTTGAGTGATGCTGCACCGTGGACGTATTTTCGGAAGCTTTCGCTGGTTGCGTAGCGGAAGTGTGCTTACTGGCTACTAAACAAAGGTACCTAGCATGGGTTGCCATTGCAAATAAGTTTCTTCATGAATTGCACCCGACGCCTTGTTCTACCATTTGCATGTGTACTGAACAATCTCTTACTGGCTCCCATTCCACCGCCGATTAACCTTTTTTTAGTAGCCTATAGCCTAATGTTATGTGGAATAATCTTAACAATCAACAATTTTCACTTAAGTCACTTTCATACAGAGTTACTTTAGAATAAAGGCGTGGTTAGCTAGGTAAAACATAGGTTTACATGTAAAAGAGATCCGTCGAGTTTACATCTCGGTAAATTAAAGTCTTTCGGTTACCGACGCTGCAGAGCTGCTAGCTTTGCTTGGGCTTGGCACAATAATATAGGTTACGAAAAGCTGACCAATCCTAAACTCCAGTTCGGTTAGCGAGGGGAATTTTTTTGCTCAAGTAAAGGGAAGAACGCTATAGTTATTCTCAAAACTTCGGGTTCTTGCCTTCCATCTGTTTTACGGACAGAAACTCATTCTGTATCCTCATCCGTTGTGGCTGTACCCTTTGTTTCTCTTTAAACTTCTCCCCTTTAGGGAGACGGCTTCCACCTTCCTGCCTTCCTGCATGTATCATGGAGTCCATCAAAGCATCGGTGCGCGCGGCTTTACGTATCCGTCTTGCTCTGTCATCAACATACGAACAAACGAATCAATGGATCAACGACGACATCCGCCCGCTCCCACCTCACCGACGGACTTGGGGTACATGGACGTACATTAGTTGGTGGTCCGTCTTCATGTTCAGCCTTACGAATTGGCAAGTCGGTGCGTCGTTGATCAGTCTGGGGCTTTCGGTATGGCAGTGTATGCTGCTCATTTTTGCGAGCCGTGTAGTGCATGCCGGGCTTGCCGTTGCCTGCGGAGCGCCGGGTGGAGAGTGGCACATTGGCTTTCCAGTAGTCTCACGCATGCTCTGGGGCGTTTACGGCTCGTTCCTACCCGTTGTTATGCGCCTCTTTCTTGCCATTTTCGCCTTCGCGTTTAATACTTGGTATGGCGGGCTCTGCACTACCGCTATGCTAAAGGCTATGTCTTCCAGCTTTAATAGTCTACCTGACAAGTTCCCCGCATCGTCCCACCTCACCCTTGCGGACCTAATCGGATGGTTGGTCTTCAACGTGCTGATGCTACCTATCCTCACCGTAAGGCCTGAAGGTGCCGCTGTTATCTTTACTACTTTCAATGCCGTCTCTGTCGTGACGCTCACCGCCATCATGATCTGGTCTCTGGTCGCTGCGCATGGTGCAGGTCCAATGCTTTCACAAGAGAGTATCGCGGTGGGATCTTTGGGTTGGACGGTACTCAAAGGATTCTCGACGTCTTTAGCTTCCATGTCAGCGCCGCTGAGTTCGTCTTCCCCTGCCTATGGCTTTCATAGTGCGTGCTAACGTAAGCTTCAGCGAGTCAATCGGATTTTTCCCGCTTCGCACGTCGGCCAGGTGACCAGGTCGTTGGGCAGCTGGTCAGCTTCATCGGTCTGGGCAGCATTATGCCATTGTTTGGATGCTTGGCTGCATCTGCCACCCAAAAGATTTGGGGTCAACCTGCTTGGAATCCGCCCTTGATCATCATGGGTTGGTTGCAGCGGGACTATTCTCCTGGTACGCGCGCTGCTGCATTTTTTGCAGGAGCTGGCTTGATGATCAATCTGCTTAGCCTCAACTCCGTCGAGAATGGTGAGTCTGCCTTCTCGCACGCAAATTTGGTTCGGATGCTGAACCAGTGGCTAACTTTCGACCATGCATTATTACGGGAAAGGCTATGCTGTCGGCATGGACATGGCAGGACTATTGCCACGTTACATCAATATCCGACGCGGCGCTTATATAGGGTTTGCGCTATCCATGGCTCTCTGTCCATGGCAGTTGCTTGCATCTGCATCCACGTTCATGGCCGTGCTCAATGGATTCTCAATTTTCTTCGCACCCATCGTCGGAATCCTGGTTTGCGACTATTTCTTCATTCGCAGGCGCCTCGTCAAGCTGACGGACTTGTACCATGCGCGATCCGATGGCATCTACTACTTCTTCCATGGTGTCAATATCCGCACGTTGGCTGCGTGGCCATTGGGCTGGGTTCCACTCGTACCAGGCCTTGCGAGGACGGCAAACCCAACACATGCTGCGGACGCAAGCCTCAGCAAAGAAGGGGTCGATCGCTTTTATAACCTCAACTTCCTGTACGCCTTCTTTGTTGGATTCGTCGCTCATTTTGTTATCTGCAAAATCTGGACCCTACCAGGACTCGGCGAAATTGACGCTGAGGACGTTTTTGAGACCTTTACACCAGAGGATATCGGCATCCAGGAAGGCATAAGCCAGGGCGACAGCACAAGTGATCATTCATTAACTGGCTCTCAAGAAAAAGCCAGCGGAGACCGGTTGCCCGGGACCGAGTCGCTTACTTTAACGATAAAGGCCTGACCGATTTCCAAGGGCGGAGTCAGTGGGAACTAAAAGTGGAAGGAGAAGAAGGAGAAGAAGGAGAAGAAGGAGGAGAAGACATTTGACGCCTCCCGTAGGAAATAGGGGAAACGATGCTAGTACTACGTAATGGAGTGTTAGAGGATAATAGCTTTATGAAGCAAAGTAGTAAGCAGTTGATCAGTCGTTGGCGTTTTAATTCCAGAGCTACCTAGAAAAGAAGGAAGAAGGAGAAGAGATAGAAAAACACTTAGTGAAAACTCGGCCCAAGACGAATTAAGTTAACGGTCGAAGGAGTCCGTACGAGCTGCAACAGACGCAGCCGTCCCCCCCGCCCTCAAGGATTCACATCATTGAAATATCTCTTTCCTCTCTTCTTACCCTTACATTACTGCCCTGCTGCTGAATGGCTTTCCCTCGAACGCACGCCAATGAAAATCCGTCCGCTCTCCAAACGTCGATACCACACCTTCCTTGCCCTCAAATCCCACGTCAGCTTCAACCTCATCAACTCGTCCAAGCCCCTCGAGCTGTCCATCCGCATCAGGCCTATAGCAACCATGGCCGCCAACTTTTAGGGGGAGTGGGTTGGATGTCGATGTCGCAACTCTTCTCAACTTCGATACGTTCAATACTGGCTTCATTCGGAGTTTTGTCGCCTGATTCTACGTTTCCTAGAGCACCCTGCAGATACTTGTTAGTGACGTCCTGGAATAAAAATCATATGCATATTGCTACCAACCTCGTTGCCGGAGTTTTCGGATTCTGACTCAGATCCAAGATCAATGACTTCCATCTCAGCCTCATTCTGCGGACGGTGATCGAGACAGGTGGTTTGACAGTCAGTTGCTTGTTGAGAATTCTTTTTACTTCGTGCTCTTCCAGTCCCTGCGGTCTTTCTGATCCAACCCTTTTTAGCAGTCTTATTTCCCCCCCTCCTGATTTTCCTCTTCTTCCTCTCTTCTTCTTCTTCTGTCCATTCCTTCAGCATCTCCGGATCCACGGTGCCCCTCTGTTTCCATTGAGCATAGTACGCGTATCTGTCGTCTGATATCTGGTTTTTGCTCTTGTGCATAACCAGATATTCCATTTCTTTGTGCCGTCGGCGAGTGTGGAATATATCGTCCTGGTGAAACTCTATCTCGGCGTATGCCGAAGGCGGACGAAAGCTGATAGGGTCGTTGTCCGCAACCTCCATCCTCGCCTGCCACCGAATTATCACGTCTTCCCCAATGTTTTCCAGCGGCTCCCACGTGTCGTCAAGGAACATGCCAATTTGCATGTCCGAGGCCCACCGCAACCAAAGGCCTTGTTTGCCACCCCTTTTCTCCGACCCGATAGCCCTCTGTACAGGATGTACTCGGGGCTGGCCAAGAAGGACCTCAGTTGAGCAGTTCGGTCTTTGTGAATCGGTCATGGTGAGGCAGAATGAATAGAGAAGCGATGGTCTACTCAGCAGATTCATGGTTATTGTGAAAAGCTATATAAGTGCGCGGCATCCAGGGCACGGATCACTGGACACAGTTTGTCGCACGTAAGCTGCGCGACTAACTTAAGATTGGATCCACTTGATTCGCCGCGGATCTCCGTCCGTGCGCCGATTGATTTCCACAAATGTGGCATAGCACGTGTTGATCCACACATCAAAGTAAGAAACATGGCATAGCGTGAGACCTCCGTCTCCGGCCCCACATGCCGCATCACCAAGTAGATACGCAACATGGCCGAGGCGAAGCATCCCAGACAACCGTATCTCGAATGAGATTTTGGGGCATGGCCCAGATCAAAGAGCCAAATCAACCTTGTGGAGACTTCGTGAGGAGACAATCAATCGAATTCATCACACCATTGACGCCCGGCAATAATTTCCTAACTCGACTCGAGAACGCGCGAAAAACCCTGTCCCCAAAGTATTAGGTGGTCCGGGCGAGGCGCTGCCCCGCGGTAGCTGTGCGGCGCAGTCAGCCACATGATTGCAGCGCGGGGGTACTACTTGCTAACGGCATAACGGTGCCGATCCTCTTGACCGGAGGTGCCTGCTGATACAGTAGTCGAGTATGCGGCCTGTCACAACCTTCATACTGCCAAGACACCCCTTAGTCTCTTCCTCCAAAAGCCTCACCATCGTGGATTCTTTCATTGGTTTTGATTTTAGTAACAACTTGTTGAATGCTGAGTGTATTTATCATTTACTGCAGTTGCTGAATTGACTGATGATTCTTCGATACTACAGGGCCATGTCATATACATGATGTCGGCTAATTACTACCCTGGGCTACTAGGGCGACGTCGCCCTGGAAAGGCACCCTGGGGCGATATTCCCTTCTCAGCTCCCCAAAGCTGATGAGGTCTAAGATTTACGAAGTTTAAGATAGCGTCTAGAGTAATAGATTCAATCACCATAGCAAAATACACTGCAGGCGCCTCGCCGCCGATAAGCAGGCTCCTCGTAGGCAGTCCGTCAGGTGCTGACTGAGCGCTATCTAAGGTGGCATCTGATGGCCCTAGACATACAATCAACATTTTTTTTTTTTAGCAAGCCCTCCCCTGACCTCTGTGCCTAATTCCCCATGCAACACCCTCACTACACTCCCTACTCTTATACAGGCGGCCGTATCAACGATCTCGATACTCTCTTGAATCAGCATCTCATCCAATCCGCCTTCTACTTCTCCCTTATCAGTGAGTTTTAAAACCCAGATCTGGCCATTCTCCAATAGCTCGTAAGAAGAGTTTAGAGCCAAAAAAAAAAGCCCATATGATGACAGCTTCTTTTTAATTCTTGTCGATGAGAATGTCGTGAACTTCCTTGCGCTGCGCACTGAGGTAGCGCCCGGTGGAGAGCATATGAACCCTGGAAGCATCGTTGAGCGTGCGATCCTCCGGGCCAACATTATGAGACACGAGGTAGCTGTGATCCCAGGCATGGTGCGCATCTGGGGCGCAAATAGAGAGGATTTGAGGGGCGTCTTAGGTTGTGTATGGGCTTGAGAGAGATGGAGGATGTTGGAATAGAGAGAAGATGATGCCATGATCGCAAAACCTGATTGGTTGTAGGACCTTTCATTTACAATCGTAATGTGACCGTAGTATTGCTATAATCGCAACCCTAAAGGAATGTCGAACACTCGATCTACACCACTTGTTAGCATATCATTCTTTCTATTAAGCGAGTAGCAAACCACACTGGAGTCCCAATCCGATCCACACTCGACAACGTGACCCTTACAGTATAGAGGAAGCCTCTCTAATCTATATGAAATTGATTATTATTGGAGTAGCTAAGAAGGTATATGTATGATTTTGATAGTACGAGTTAGAATCGGGCGCTTTTTGCGGATAGGTATAGAGCTGGCCGGACTCGTACGCCAGTCTTGAAGGCCGCGCAATCAACGGGTGTAATGCTCCCCTACAAAAACGCGCACCTTGCGCAAAAGCTTCCTGCATTATCGTCACTGGGGGGCAGGAGAGATCTTCACTGTGACACGGCTGTTAAATGGCGCAGGCGGGGGTGCTGTTGATTCAGGCCGGGCCAAACGGTCTTTACTGCAAGCAAGCAGCCTCTCGCTGAGACTGTGATAGAGCAGGTGGGGCTGGTACTGAATATAGCGGACACTGTTGACTGATGGATTCGGAGTGTACTTAATGCCCAGAGTCCTGGCGATATTACTTTTGCGTCTCGTTTGTGCCCGGGCGGCATCGCATGGCTATTGTGTCGGTGCCCGCTGTTCTGTAGTTACTCTTCTTTTATCAATTTCAATTTACTAGATTAAATATCGTTACGTTTCTCAAGTATATGAACGGTCTTCCAAAATATTCCAAGTTTAACCTTTAATTCTTCAAGATACGATATTTTTTTTCTAGAAAAATACAACGAAAGCATTTAATAATACAACTCCTTAGGCCGCTCACTGATATTCTGATCGTCGTAACCTGCTCGACTGTTCACTCTCGTCTCTAATCCTCCAAGTCACCTCATACGTCTTATATGCATCGCTATAAGTAGACAGAATCTCAGACATTCCTGGAACAGACATTGAGGAATCGACTTCATGCCCGCTGCTCGGATCCTCGGTTGCAACTCCGATGGAATGAAAAAGTGCGGCAAACTCTGAGTAGAAAGGATCATCGCCGGTGAATTCGGAAGTCTCCTCTTGCTCCGATAGAGGTGTCCTGCCGCATATGAGCAACCACCTCAATTTCATAAAAGAGCTGATGCAACTTACCGAAGATGGAGGGTAGGAGTGGTGTACAAGTCCACCAGACGAAGTTGGTAGCCGTCGGTTGTGACAACAATCTCGTTTGAGTACTTAATACCGTGGAGTGCAATCAAGTGGGTCAACGTGCCCAGCGCACCGTTCTGAAATTTCCTGTAGAGCCAGTGTCAGTGTTAGAAAGCCTTAAGAGCGGGACTCCGGACTGTGGGCTTCACGCACCAGATGGCGGTGGTTGCTCGAGGAATCTTGTCGTCTTCGGGGATGCTAGATTCATTGATAGCATCGTGCAGTCGTGACAATCTTCCTGGTTGCTCATAGTGCTCGAGCGCGTAGGCGGTCAGGCTATCCAGGTCCACCTCACCGCCGAGATACCTGCACAAATCAACGAAGTGCGTCGCCTGTTCGACAATCGGGCCACACTGTCGGGACTTGTACCACCAGTCACCTTTTCTCATCTGCGAGTAAGCACACGTATATCGAGCGTTTACGGCCATAACGGTCAACCCGTTATTGCGAATGATGGACTTGGCCTTCTGAACGACCTTAAGGTATCTCAGCATGTAACCAACTGATACGGCGTTTCCAGAGTCTTGCAGTAGCTGAACCACTGGTGCTGTCTCTTGAGGGCGAGCTGTTGAGACTGGTTTTTCACTAAAGATCGCTGGAGAGGAACCAAAAGCTGTGATGATCTGTCCTTCCAGATTCCGACCCGGCAAATTTGTACCACGAAGATGTGGAGGAGCTGCCAGGATCACCAGCTTTGGAGTGATAGACCGTTTCTTCATGTCGGTGGCTGCCTCGTCAAAGGTGCGATAATGCTGAGCGCGCACATAGCATGCCGCGGTTGGTAAAGTCGTCTTCTGGGACAGAACCTGATTTACCCGTTCAGCGGAGGGGTCGACTATCCCGATCACCTGGAATCTTGGTCCAAGGCATCTTTCGATTCGGAGAGAGTGATTCCAGCGAACATTGTCGTTCCCAAACGTGATGTTACCCTATATGGTTTAGTTCATATTTTATTCCCCGCACTTTGACTTACTCACTGCGCCGATGAAAATCACAGGGACCGATTGGGTTGACGATTCGGAAGCAGCCATGGTCTGCAGTGAATATTCCTGGACGCAGAAATTTTGCTGAATATTTGATTTGGGCTCTGTAAAATGCCTTGTTCAAGAAAATCCAAATATTCGATCAGTGTTGTACTCGGTCTTCTCGTTCGCCAGGTCCAGGATAATCAATAATGACTCATTACCAACCTCGGTTACATCGGGAGGGGCATTTGCTGTAGTCTACCTCGCGCGCTTAAGTGCGCATGGGGCATAGTCTTATACGATCAAATCATCCGAAATAAGGGTCTTTGTTACGACTACGTGATGAAACTGAAACGAGAACCTCTTCAGCATGAGAAGCCCAGTAGAGCGAGGAAACAGACAGCTCAAGGAATCTAGCAAAATCGTTTTGAATTGACAATTCCTACAACCCAAACGGATCTGGAGAGCATTGCTGAAGCGAGAGGGGGCAGCAAAGTGATCGAATGATCACGTCATGAGTTTCAGTATCCGCGCGACGTGATTGGAGTATCTACCCGACCCTAACGCCGCCTCAGAGACGCAGAAAGCAAGGCTGACGAGTCTATAGACTGCAAGCTGCTTACTCACGCACACGACATTAGTTGTCTCTTGCATCATGCATGCCTAAATTAATACGATATCTTAATAGGGAAAGCAACGCTTATCGTGAGGTTAGCTTGATCAGTAGATGTCCGTAAGAATGAAAATGCCCCTGGAATCCCCTCACGCAGGGGCGGTTGTGACACCGACCAATGTTGGTCGAGGCCACATTCCACCGGAAACAATTACTTTCTACTGCCTCTCTAAGGGATCACATAGATTAAATTTCGATGATCACTACCTAGGAGAGCTTTGATTAGTGATATCAGCGTATCAATGTTGCTCCCGACGTGGGATAACAAGGAACCGACTGTTTGGCACTACATGTGCTACTTCTGCAATGTAACATAGAATTGGAGAACTGGCATCTCGCAGCTAGGGCAACATGTAACGTGGCAAGATCAATGCGCGCATTGAGTTTTGTGTCAGTTCATTAGCATTTAACGCGTGGGCGAAGTGGGTAGCTGCCGGGTGCATATTTATTGGGAGCATCCCCACAGCTCAATGAAGCTGTACGTGTACGCAATACTAGCTTAGGAGTCTCATTCATATCCGGCTAAAGATGAGCTTCCTCGTTTTTGAAAAATTTCCAGCGGCGCCGTCGATGCTTCTTGGTGCAGGCTTTGTTGGGCTCGTCGCATATCTGGTGCACATGGTGTTGCAAATTGGATCTCGTCCGCCAAACATGCCTCCAGGTCCCCCAACTGTGCCTTTCTGGGGAAATTTGAAACAGGTAGATTGAACATCTGTGGTCTTCCATCATACTGCGCCGAAACATCATTGACTATGTAATCAGCTATCCGGCAGCCTCCATCCAGAGCACATCTACACTCAGTGGGCTAAGCAGTATGGGCCTGTATACACAGTTATGAACGGGCGGCAGCCCTGCATCATTGTCAACGGGGCGGCCGAAGCGAACGAGATGTTTCACAAGCGCGGGCAACAGACGGCCGGGCGGCCAACTAACCGCATGGAGCTGGCATTGCGCTCCGGTTTCTTCCCCAGTTTCATGGCCGGGCCCAAGTGGCGTGTCTCGCGCAAGCTGTGGCACGCAGTACTCAACGTCGGCGCCTCGCGCCAGTACATACCACTGCAGGAGCTCGAAGCCAAGCAGCTCCTCGCCGATGTCGCGAGGGATGGAAAGGCATGGCGCTCTCATATTGATAGGTACGCCGGTTCGGTGGCCATGACAATGATGAATGGGCAGCGCGTAACGGCGAACACCGACCCCACGGCATGCGAGATCGTTAACGACCTCTCTGAATTCGCGGTTCACGCACTGCGCAGCGCTTGGCTTGAGATGATGCCATTTGCATGGAGTCTGCCAGAATGGGCGGTGCCTGCGCGGCGGGAGGCTCGAAGGATCGCGGAGCGACACATGCAGTTGATCATGCGGCACTGGGATGCGACTAAGCGGCGGATCGCCGAGGGCTTGTCCTTGCCATGCTTCAATAAAGCCATCATGGAGAGGCTGAGTGAGGGTGATCTCGGAGACCGCGTCACCGAGAACGAGGCTGCCGAGATTGGCGAAATCTTGGTGACGGGTGCTACGGACACCACCGCCAGCAGCCTGCAGAACTGGGTGGCAGCCATGGCATTGTTTCCGGACACACAAAAGAGGGCCCAAGATGGTACGTTCTTGAATGCTCTAACTACTGTCGAGGGATAGCGTCTAACAGCTCTCCGTTTGTTTCAGAAATTGACAGAGTCGTTGGCTCAGACCGCCTGCCCAACGCAGACGACAGTGAGAATCTTCCATACGTGCGACAAGTCCTTCAAGAGTGAGTTGAAGCTGTCCATCGTACACGCACTCCGATGTTGAAACCGTAGCGTAGACTTCACCGCTGGATCACAGCTGTGCCTCTTGGCGTCACTCACGCCACCACCGAGCCCTTGCAATGGGGCTCGTATCTGATTCCCGCCAAAACGCCTATGATTATAAACGCCTATGCTATCCATCGCGACCCAGTCCTCTACCCGAACCCCAAGGCCTTCGTTCCAGAGCGCTGGGACGGCAAGCTTGAGTCCTCCGCAGGCTTAACTGACGACCGTGTCGGTTCCCGCTCCGAGCTTTTCGCCTTCGGTGCTGGTCGCCGCATCTGCCCCGGACAGCATCTCGCCGAGCGTGGTTTGTTCCTCGCCATCGCACGCTGGTTGTGGGCCTTCGAAACGCGCAAGGCTAAGGATCAGGAGACCGGAGAAGAGCTAGAAATTGACATGGAGAACGTGAGACCCGGGCTTGTAGTGAGCCTGAATGAGTTCCAGGCTGATGTAAAGCCGCGGAGCGCAGAGAAGGCAGCCTTGGTTCAGGAGATATGGGATAGGGATAGAGAGGAGTTTCTGGATCGAGAGCTGCAGTGGAAAAAGAGCCCACGTGGAGTAGAGGAAGTTATGGAGAAGGCCGTCGCGGGTTCAAGGTAAATGCTTTAGAAGCGCTTTTCTAAGTTTCGGATTTGGTTATATATGTTTGGGAATGAGGGGTTCGTAAGAACCCCAACACCCCTCCCGACACTCGCCGGGGTCAATCAGCAGGCTACTTCTAACAGCATCAAACAGCTGATCAAGAAAATATAGGCCGGCGTGAGATAAAGTCATAGAGTAAAAAGGATCAGGCGACGTGTCGCCAAGTAGTGTGTGCTATATCATGTTTAGCTTGGCGTCTATATTCCTTTCAACTAATATCCTCTTTCTCGTCTACCCTTCCCCGCTAGTATTGTTTCAACTATAAGGGTAAATATAAAAAATAGCCAGCCTACAATCAAGGCTGAATCCGCATGTCCCCACTTGCCCGTACGTGGCCCGTCCTACATTTACGATGGGCCAAGCGGCTCTGGATTGTAAAACTGGGGTCGGTAAGATCCTGCATCCCTCAGCTACTCTCATCGATAGTCGTACTCCAGCATTACTAACACTAGCACCTCTTAGGGAGTTTTCATCCCATGGTTCGTATAAGCAACTCTTTCATTCAAAATCTATCTATCCCATCCGCTACTATGTAGCTCTCGAACAAGCGTGGACGGTACACGTATTCGTGGCGGATAAAGATTGGATTATAAGACGACGTCGTTATCAAGCGCGAGGTGCAATCTGCGGAGGTAATCCGATTGGACTAAGAGACTTGATAGACGTGGCTGTAACGGATCAACTTACTTAAGTAGGCTAGTCATGATCGGATTAACTTTCATTATGCGCAACGTGGGCGGTGATGCCTAAAGCTCGATTCCTAATCACAGACCATGTCTGTTGCGAGGTGTAAAGTTATATCAGTCCCACGGCTAAGCCGCCCGTCCTGCTATCATGGCTGCTGCGGCTTCCCTAATCGGGAAGAGGCATGAAAGCTCATGAGTCATCTGCTTAGAAGTCGGCATGATGCATAGCGGGGCTCTTAACGTGAAGACGGTGGTAGGGTTGTGGATGCGGTTTGGGGGGGGCATTACATCGAAAGGCGGGACGTAATCTGGGACCTGTTCAGTAGCGATTTGAAAACAGCACAAGGCCTCCCGACCTCTAAGCAGATGCATCATCTACGTCTGTTCCGTGCCCAAGGTGCGATACCAACTCGGTCTCGCGCTGAAACTGCGGCTTTCACTCCACCTCGCGCGCAACATGCTCCGCCTCGAGTTCGTACGCCACATCCCCGCCCACACCAAGTTCCTGCAACCCGTCCTCGTCCCTGCGGCTCTCTGCCATCTCCAAAACCTCGTTATTATCCGATTCAACCGCAACACCTGTCCAGGGATCCCATGGCCTGGCGTTTTGCTGGGATTTGTGATACTGGGGGCGATATGCATAGGCCAAGGATGCTTCGTCCGCGAGCCGTGCTGCTGCTTCTCGATCCCTCCTCGCCCTGCGGTTGGGCCGCCACCAGCACTGCCACCAAGCCAGCAGCGCCATGATGCAGGCCACAGTGATGCCTATCGCGATGCCGATCCGCGCGCCGGTGTTGAGCTCAGCATGCGAAGAGTTTGTAGTGCTCGGGGAGAGAATTGGGACGATGTCGGCGTCAGGAAGGGCGTCGGGGAAGGTGACCTGCGAGAGGCTGAAGTTGCTGCGCTCGTGGTCGACAACCAGGTAGGCCTCCTGGAGCAGCACACGGCCAATAGTGTACTGCGAGTCGTTGGCGGCACGGCGGATCGGAAAGTAGCGCGTTGCGTTGGCGTAAAGTGGATAGCTGGCAGTGAGGTCCAAAGCGCCGTACGGCAGGATGATGTTTGTGGCGTTCTCATCGCTTACATACTTATCTTTGCCGAGCCGGAAGGTGAAAGTCGGGTTCATCCGGGAAAGCTCGGCGTACGCCGTGTCGTTGACCAGGTATAGGTCTGTTGTGTTGTCGTGGATGAGGCCGTATGATGCTGCAAAAATCTCACAGTCTTTGACGGGTAGCCACAAGTGCGGAACGGTGGAATCTATCACTGAAATGTGGCCTCCGGTGCTGAGAAAAGAGGTGTCGACGCCTAGTAGACTTATGTTGGCCGTGATTGACTGCACGCCGACAGCAAGGGGACGATCGCCGTCGGACGCAAAGGTAAAGTTGAAGTCAGCGGGTTCGAAGCGAGATTGATCGTATCCGCCTAAGATCAAGCTCCCAGGTACTCTTTGAGATCCTGATGACGCTGGGTTAGTCATAATACCCCATGGCTGACACTCAAATCAATGGAGAGCTTACTGTAGTAAGCACCAGCCGTATATCCGTACGATATGCTTGGGATTTTACTCTCGTTCTTCAGGTTTACTATAAGGCTCGATTCTGGTTCACTGGCGCTGGAAAAGCTTGATGTTGAAGGACTTAGGCCTAGCAACCCCATATAGTAGTCCTTGGCGGCGATGCCCGCAATGACCTGGTGCTCCAGCTGCAAGGCGTTAGTATCCTGGCTGCTTCCGAGGCGCACCGTATCCCATCCATACTGGCCGTTGCCGCTATAGTTGAGATTTCCCTCAAGTCCAAGATCGTATATGCTACTCTGCTCCCAAGTCGACGACTCATTACCTTGGAAGCCTAGGCTTGGCGAGCCATCGAAGGGTTCCGCGCCGCGCGAGGACGGACAGCTTCCGGGGTCGGATGTGGTGCAGCCCTGCGGCAGCGGCACCCACGTCTCGTGCCCGCGCGTCGATATCAACACGCGGAAGT
This sequence comes from Neofusicoccum sp. Z2, assembly GCA_037356115.1. Classification (NCBI taxonomy): domain Eukaryota; kingdom Fungi; phylum Ascomycota; class Dothideomycetes; order Botryosphaeriales; family Botryosphaeriaceae; genus Neofusicoccum; species Neofusicoccum sp. Z2. The sequence goes on from JBAWJY010000088.1 coordinate 99,337, forward strand.
CCTGGCCTGGTGTGCCCACTGAGATGTGGAACGTGGACCATTCGCCGTCGTTTCCATCCCACTCATTTGTTGAGGGAACAACGTAAGGCGTGGGGATGGTGGTCGCATTCGCGGCCATTTGCACCGCGACAGAAAGGTGTGTCGATCAATGAGGAACGATTGGGGACAGCTCGACAGTGTCTTGTCAATGCTAAATACGCGAGACAACAGCAATCTATGTGTGGAGGGGCTGAGAGAGGTTGTACTGTGAGAAAGTGAAGGATTGAGTTGTAGTTGACAATTTGCTCAACGAAATCAGACCGCGGGCACAAGAGGCTGAGGGGAAATGGTGGAATGCCTTGTCCGGTAACGGCCTTCGGAAAGGGGCGAGGTTGGCAAAGCGCCCGGTGCTTTGCCTCGTGCGGCTGAAGGGACTGGAACTGATTGCTACAGCGCCACTGCCGTGCGAGACAAGTGTCTCCGGTGTGTGACAAAGTGCTCTGCATCTTGACCTGGGGAGATTTTACTTCGCCCAGGCGAGTTAGGTGCATACATAGCCCCATCTCCTTTTTATTTTAAGCAGCAGGTGGACCACTGATCACCGGTGGCAGAGGTACAGCAGATCGCCCAGGCTCGTCGGCGCGGTGTGACGTGGAACCAGCTGATCACTGCCCGCGTCTCCGTGCTCCTTTGCGGAGGATTGGGGCTTTGCTGCCTGGTGTAACAGTAACACACATACTCTTTACGTGTATTTGCCTTATCTTAGGGCTTTGGGATGATCCGACTTGCTCCCGTTATGGGCAGGTGGCTTCAAGCCTGGTGCACACATGTATTGTGCTCCGTGATAGTCAGCTACCTCCTCTTCTCACTGAAGTAATATCAACTCCACAGAGTATTGTGCTTGAATAATATAAAATTTGTAACAGAGCGAGACCTCCAGCTGCAGGGGGCATAGGCTCAATCCCAAGGAGCTGGTCACGTTTGGAATCACCTCTCAAGTTTCCTCACATCTGTGACCTGCGTCGTAACGGGCCACAAAGGTCTGACGATCCCTCTTAGACACGCAGGAGCTTAAAAAATCTAGACTTCTGCAACTGCTCCATCATTGACATGGTTATGCGCCTTCAAGGGCTCGATAGCGTCCGATATTGCTGGCTGTAGCTCCAATTACCGCACAAGTACCACAGCATAAAAGCAAGTAAGACGTACCGTCAAATTAGCAGTGTCTCTTTGTCTTACATGATTAGGACCTCATAGTGACGTACCGATCAATCATGTGAACATATTTATTCTTGAGAGAATTCGCATTTTCATTTGGACGTAGCAGTACCTTGCCCATCACGAATAGCCCCGAGGCTGCCTATGATGCCGTCACTCGCTTTTGGCTCCCTTCTTCTTTTATTACTCAGTTTTGGCGTTGATGTGCTGGAGGGGAGAGGTTTTCAACCCCCCTCTCTAGTATCTCGGCTAGATGTACTCTCTTCAGGAAACTCTAACGCTATTTCGCGTCCCTCTAGTTACGATACCTCCTCCAATGAACCAAAATGCATGGGATGCCTCTTTGAAGCAATCCAACCCACGCAGCTCACGTACCCGGGGAAAGTCGTATTCACCACTGTCATCTTAACTCAGACCGTGCAGACGGTAATTAGAACTACCTCTGTCTTTCCGGATGGACACACTACCTTCGAAATCAATCCATACATGCAGACTCGGGAGTCGACAAAAACCCAGGAGGTAACATGGGACTGGAGTGGTACTGCTCTGTATGTCATCCGACTTGATAGCGTCGTGAGGTAATCTGACACTGATAGGACCTATCCAAACACGTATTGGGTCTATAGTTCGTTCCAAGCTGGGACGCGGAGTTGGCATGACTCACACTGTACACTCAGTCTGACAACAATAACGGAGAAGATGCCTATCGTCTATGCTGCGACGCCCATCCCTGGAAACTCGATGTCGGTTCCATCAGAAGTCATCGAATCGATCATTCACAATCCATCAATCAGTATTCCCTTCGACATCCTGACCTGCACGGCCAGGAACGCGAGATATTGGTTGCAGCCTAGAGGTGCTTCTAAGGCAGATTCCTTTCCATGCTCCCGGTATCTCGCACATCCGACATCGGAATCACGCGCTCGTTCAAGTCCAATCACCACTTCATCGGTCAACACGATCACTTCTCCCACACCTACCAGTTTCCCAGTGCCCCAGGCCACTAACCTTTGCTCGAGCGAGGCGTTCACGTCCGAGTTTTCTTCAACCACGAGCTCAACTACACAACCAAGCTATCCGGTCGCTGCGACTCACTGTTCAAGCATACGGATTACTTGGTCTATAAATCCCTCATCCTGCGTGAAGACTTCTTCGTCGAATGGGACATTTGTTAGAAGCAGCAGATGCGCAACGTTATTAACATCTGCGACCTCCAAATTCTCATCGCCCTGTTCCCACACGACGCCCACAAGGCCACCACCTAGCATTTCGGGTCCCCCGGAGAGCTTACCAACCGGGCAATCGGGAACGAAATCTACACTGTACTCTTCGTTAAATCAGACCCTCTTCAGTTCAACAACGTGCAAATTCTGCAATACCACTGCAGGGTTCAGCTTTGTGCCACCACCAACAGCGACGAATACGCTTGAATTCTCCACTACTACCGTCTTACACACCCAACTACATACAAGAGTCTCTATGCTAACAACTACAATTGACGGTCCATCGTTCAATCTTAATCCAAAAGAGTCAACGAGCTCATCAAAGCCCTCGCTAGACTCCAGTACAACAATTCAAACAACGGGAACCAGTAGCAGCCATGGCAGCGCTTCTTTGCTAACGAGCTCGGTTTCAGTTAGCATCACAGTTACATCTCCCCAAACCAGTCCCAGCACTTTTTCCTCAACAGAGGTTGCTTCAACGGAGACTTCCAGTATAGTCATATCGTCAATATCCCCTCCCAGTTCCGTGTCCATTGTATATTCCAGTTATCCAGAGACAGTGTCTCCGATCATGCTTCCTCACACAACAAGCGTGCCAAATACCATCTCAACGCCACCTCAGGACTCTTCCCTCTCAATCACGCATTCAGGCCCTCAGTCTTCTTCAACTCAAGTTTCAGCTTCTTCTACGAAGGCACGAACCAGCTCATCTATGACGATTTCACAACCACTAGCGCCTCCCTCCACTTCGACGGTCGGCTCAACAACAATACCTTCCAAATCAACACCAACTCTTACCTCCATCCCGGGTAGCAGCTCAGATACGCGCGCTTCTCTGGCCTTTACGACTGACTCGCCGCCGACGGCCAGTAGCTCACCAGCGACCACCACAACCCCTGCTGAATCTACATTCTCACCGTCACCCTCCTCGTTGCCACGCTCTTTATCATCATCTTCAACAGGCCAACAGCAGACACCCAGCACATCTATGGAAATTACTTTTTCCGAACCAATGTCATCCACCTATACGCTCGCTTCGTCCCTCGCTACAATCACATCCCTATCCCCTTTAAACACACCGCAATCAGTCACCCCGACAACGTCGCCGTCCCAAACGACGACAACACCTGTTAGCTCCGGCTCGTCAACACTAGTACTCTCCATCAACCAGACAAGTGCTATACAGACCCAGTCATCGTTTTCTACCGATCACCAATCGTTAGAGATTATTACTGTAGAATCTGTGTTAACCGTTACGTCATCTACTAAGTACCGATCCTCGAAAGCTACGACGGTACCAACGTTAGAGAGGACAAGCGGTACACGCAATACGACTATACCACCCAGCGGGAGCGCCATGCCTCCCGAAGGGGGTGTTTCATCCAGGAGGAAGGTGTGTCTAGGTTGGAGCTGTTTGTGGATGTCGATGGTTGGTTTCGCCTGGGTTTTCTTAGTATACTTATAGTACTAGTAATCTAATAGCACCCTTTTTATCACGGGTGTTACGGACACCACTTAAATTGTTCTGCAATAGGTAATTAACGCCGGGTCATCACCCGGCGCTGGCTCATCGTATGTACATGCAGACAATTCAGGGATCAGAAAATCTGCTTCACCAGCTCCTCGCTCAGCTTCCAAAGCCTGTGGGCAATCTTCGGATCGGTCGCATACGGCTCCGCAGGATTAATCTGGCAGTCATTTAAGTATATACTCTCTTTCGACTCTACGTTTCCCGATTAGCTTTTATCCAGTCCAACAAGGCCGTAGTCAAAACTCACCATTAAGCGCCGGATCGAGTGCCGCAACCACCGTCGTAGCTGCGCCCTCGTTGATGCCGGCCTTGGGGTTGAAGCTGTTCATCATAGCATCAACATCGTCCTTCTTATCCCCGGTGTCTCTCAGCACCTCGGTGGAGATGGCTGTCGTTTTCGCACACCCAAGTCAGCAAACAGTCCACCACCCAGGACCACACAGGGGGAAAACTACTCACTTCCAGGATGCAGCACATACGCCACCACACCCGTCCCCTTGAACCTCTCATTCAATCCGACCGCGAACAGCACGTTCGCCGTCTTGCTCTGCCCGTACGCCTGAAACGCGACGTACCCATCCACCGGCTCCAGCATAAACGGCGGCACCTGCGCCTTCATCACCGGGTTCACCCGCTCCTCCTCGGGCAACTCCTCCTCCCCTACCTTCTCGCCGTTGTAGTCGCTGAACCGGAACGGCTGCAGCCGGTGGCCCTCGCTGCTCACATTAACTACGCGCGTCGCGCCCATCGGTGCGTCCCTCGCCGCCGCTAGCAGCTGTTCGCGCAGCAGGTTGGTCAGCAGGAACGGCCCGACGTGGTTCGCCGCCAGCTGGTTCTCGATGCCCTCGGGCGAGTTGCCGCGCTTCGACACGTACATGCCCGCGTTGTTGACCAGAACGTCGATGCGCGGAGTCAGCGTCTTGATTTCTTCAGCGGCGCGCCGGACCGAGGCTTGCGAGGTCAGGTCGACCTGGACGGACTTGACGGTGATCGCCGGGTTGATGGCAGCGATGTCGGACGCGATCTCGTCGAGCTTGGATTGCGTGCGCGAGACGAGGATGAGCAGCGACGGGCTGTGGCGGGCGAAGGCCAGCACGGCCGCTCCGCCTATGCCGCCGCGGGAGACACCAGTGACGAGGACTGGGAGTAGGGGTGTTAGAGCGACGAAAGGGAGGAGGGAGAGGAGAGGAGATGCGGCTTACCGACGCGGCCTTTGATTTGGTCTGGGAATGCATCTGCTACCTCGGTAGCCTTAGTGTCGTGGCCGAATTCGGGGTGGGAAGTCATTTTGAAGTTATGGTAATCAAGGGTAAGTGTAAAACTGATTCTAGAGCTTTAGGAATTGCGGTTGTTGAAGCGTTTGATGTGTTGATTTGAACATTGCGCGTTCTACGAATGTCTGGCAGACTTTATAGCCTGCAACATACTAGGCACCCTCGATTAAGCTTCCGGAACCGTTCCCACCGTCTGTTGAGTACAGTAAGCATGGTGCATTTGCCGTCATTAGTGGTGCACCTCGCGTGTCGATGATACGCCGGACATAACACGGCGGAGAAAATTACCCCAGCCCGGATTTCCAATCCTAACGCCACTTCCAACCCTGCAGTAAGAGATGTAGCCACCTACAACCCAGTTTTATCTACCCGAGCCCCGCTAATCTGCATCATGCATTCCCATGTGGCTTTCGGAACGTTCTAGCAGAAGGATTCGTCATCCATGGCTGCGAGGAGGCGGTGCGACCATTAGGCCGGCCCGTCGTCATTGGCGAAACGTCGTTACTGCTTACGCACATCTGCTTGATATCCGTCTGACTGCCTTCTGGAGGAATTTACCACCGCCCACTTCTCACGCTAGGATGCTATCGCCGCCTTCCCGTCGGCCGTGCGGAGACCAGGTAAGTTTGTCCAGACTAAGTTAATCTAATACCGCCAAACAGCTCTGTTAATATAGAGGGTAATGTAAAGCCTAAACAGTAGTATTAAGATACTAGTAGTTTAATTATAGCTAAGAATAAAAGACGCGAGAAAAATAATTTAGAAACTAAAAAGTAAAGGCGTCTAATACTATAGATTTATAAATAGATACCCTATTTACTATAAAATTTAAGACTATTAAGCCTATTTATAGAAAAATAAAGTACTCTATTTTAACGTATATAAGTTATCTTAAGATAACTAGTATATAAAAAAATAATAACTAAGACTATATAAGTTATCTTAAGATAACTAGCGTATAAAAAAATAATAATAACTAAGATTATACAAGTTATTTTAAGATAACTAGCGTATAAAAAAATAATAACGACTAAGACTATATAAGTTATCTTAAAATAACTAGTATATAAAAAAATAATAATAACTAAAACTATACGAGTTATTTTAAGATAACGTATATATAGTCTAAATTAACGTATAGTCTTTATCTTAAGATATTCTATATACGTTAATCTATAGTATTATAGTTATACTACTATTAAATAATATATAAATACTATAGTATTAAACGTTTATAAATTTATAATAGTATTAATCTTAAAATAATCTATATATATATATATATAGTTAGATTATAATATATTAACTAGTAAATTTACTAAGTAATTAAGATAAAAATATATTATAATATAGTAATATAAAATTACTAAAGTATTTTAGCTAGCTAAAACTATTTAAGTAATAGTAATAGTAGTATAATTTTACTTAATCTATAGACTAGATACTTTAAATTTATAATATATTAGATCTATAAAAAAAATTTTCTATATATATTTATAGTCTAACTAAGACTAATAATACTAGAAATTAATAGTATTAATATTATTTTAACTATATAAATATTATAAATATATATAGATCTACTTTTAAAAGTAGTAAGCTATATATATAAATAAAATTTATATTTTATAATTAATTTAAGCGTAAAAAAACTAATAAGTTTTAACTATTTTAATAAATAATAAAATAATAATAATAAAACTATCTTTTAATATTCTAGCTAATCTTTTTAGTATAGATTTATTTAAATTAAAAGATACTTTTATAAAAGATTTTATTAATAATTTAATATAATATAATATCTATTTAAAAGTAGATAATTATCTTATTTTTAACTTTATTTAGAAGATTTTTATTTATATTTAATATTATATAATAGTTAATACTATTATTATAAAAAATTATCTTTTTAATAATTATAGTCTTTACTTTTAAAATATTAAACGTCTTATATTAAAGTATATTTAAAATATAGTATTAAAGTATAACTATAGTAATAAAAAGCTTACTACTATTTACTTTTATAGTTATTATCTATATATAATAGTAGAATAAAATAGTTATATTTACTAGTAATTACTATATAATTATATATATAAAAAAAAGTTAATAATTAAAATATATTTATCTAAATAGTATTAAGTTCTAATATTTAAAATATATATATATTATAACTATCTAGTTATTATCTTTAATATTTTTAAAAAAGTATAAGTAAAATATTTTAAAGTTATTCTACTAAATAGTAAGATAAAAGTAATTAAAAGTAATATAATATATTTTAAAAAAATATTTTATATATATAATAAGTTTAAATATATTTAATATATTATATTAATAAAAGTACTATTAAAGTTTTAATTTAAAGACGTTAATATTTAGTTAATATTTATAGAGTAGTTTATTTACTTTACTAGTTAAAATATAGTTAAACTTATTAGTTTAACTAATTAATAATATAAATAAAATAATAATACGTTTAGTAATATTAGTATTTTATCTTAATATATTTAGACTTTTATTAATCTTATATTAAAAATAGTTAGTAAACTTTTATTATTATATAAATATTACTTTAATAGCTTTATAGTAGCTAATTATAATTATCTTTAGCTTAGTACTATTTATAGTAAGATTTTATCTAAGTACTTAATATTTTAAATTTAATTCTTTACGTTTTTTATTTATATTAAATTTAATTTAATCTAATTTAAACTAATTAAAAACTAGTATTTATAAAAGTTTATAGATAATTTTTAAGTAATACTTTTATAAAATAATAATAAAGCTATATTCTAGACTATAAATAGTATTTTTTAGTTTATAGTTTATTAAAATATTATATAAAATAAATAAAATAGCTTATTATATAAGTTTATAGATATTCTTAGCTATAAAATTACTAAGTATAAATAAAAAATAGCTTATAAATATTATACTAAAATATTAATATTAGTATATATTATTTATATATTTATAATATATAATTATTTTAATAAGCTTCTTAACTATATAAAAATATAACGTTTAGCTAATAATATATAACTAGAGATTATATAATAATATATTAAAGATTATATAAGTAAAATTATTTATTAAAGAGTATTTAAAGTCTTTAATACTATTTACTTAATTTATATATATACTAAAGCTATTATAAAAAAATATTATATAAATCTAAATATTATTTAAAACTAAAGCTTTAAAATAGTTTTATACTAAGACTATTCTATTAAACTTTTAAATATTAGTATAATAATATAAAAGATTATTATTAAACTAAAAATAAAAATAATAAAATTAGCTTTTTAAGTAAATATTAGCGTAGTAATATACTTAAACTTATATAATCTATTTTATTTTATAGATAATTTAATATTATAAATTAATAAAAAGAATTTTATCTATTATAAGCTTAATAAATATTTATAAAATAGATTTAAATAAGTTTTTTAATAAGTATTAAAAGTCTTTAATACTACTAGCTTATTATTTATTCTTTTACTATCTAAATCTATTATTCTTTTATATTTAATTAACTAGATTAATATAAAAATATATAGACTTTAGATTAAAAAATTTTTAAAAAAACTATTAGTTATAGTATATATTATAAAGAGCTTACTAAAGTATAATATTAAAATCTATATAATTAAAGTAGTTAATTTAGTATATAGCTATTAGAATATTTATATTTATTAAAACTATATTTTAGTAGTTTCTATTTATAATAAAACTAACAGCTCATCCCTTGGAGTTAGACAATATACTTGGAGTTAGACATTTTTTTCTTATAATTAGGTTCTATAGATCTAGACGATTATAAAAATATATAGGGACT